>PVIJ01003629.1:0-131232 GCA_004024925.1 Scalopus aquaticus
AAAAAAATATTTTCCCCAGAAACCACCTGATTGTAAACAAAATGTAATCAATCATGTGCTTCACAAAAATATGTATCCTGTTATTTTTACCTCATTCTTGAAGTCAATCATTATCTTTAGAAACTATGCCTGCTAGCCAAATTTATGGTATAAAAAACCCCACTGTTGGGGCAATAAACGGAGCAGCCTGATCACTACTCGGTGTGCGTGCTGTCTCTCATTCCCCTCCCCCCTCTCCTGCTGCCGCGGACGCTTTCCCCACCACCCCCGGGGACCCAACCGCGGTCAGAGCCGGCCTCCGACAGGATTTAACTTATGCACCATGTATCCCAAGTGCTAGTTCAGTTAGCTCGAAGCAATCCTATCAGGTACTCACTAACCAAGAGAAGAGAGCAAGCTCCAGAAGTGTGGAAACACTAACACCCTTTGTAGCCAAATCTCTCCCAAAGGGAATTCCTTCCTGACTAATGACAGATTCATCATGCTGGTCAGCACCCTGCTCAGCGGGGCCCTACGGTGCGGATTCTTTTGTCTCTGGCTAGTTTCACTCAGACTTAAACTCCTGTTATACACAATATATGGTTCTTTTTATTGCTGAGTAATATTACATTAATGATTTGGTTTTATCTGTTCTCCTTTTGATGAACACTTAAATTGTTTCCAGGTATTTGCAATTATAAATAAAGCTGCAAAAAAAAAAAATGCTTCCGAAAGTCATTGTGGAGACATCCCGTCCTTTCTCGTTTATATGCTTATAGGAGTATAATTGCTGAATTGAAGAATAGATCTATCTTTGATGTTGTAAGAAACTGGAGAATGTCCCTTCCATTGTCACCAACAATGGGTGGCAGTTTTATTAGATTCACATCCCTGACAAAACTTGGTATTGTCAGAATTGTAAGTCTTTGCTTTCTGGTGGATGTGAAATGATTTCAAACTATAGATTTACTTCCCATTAATCTGATGACTAATAATGTTTTCAAGTACTTAGAAGCCATTCTTATATCTGCTTTGGTGAAATGTCTGCTCAATTTGGCCATTAAAATCTTTTTATTGTGGTAAAATATATATACTATAAATTTGTCATTTTAATCATTTTAAGTGGTATTAGTTGCATATTATTGTAAATGTCATTATCACCATTTCAGTCAACCCAAAAGGGTCTGTCACCCTCAGGTAGTAACACCTCATCTTTGCTGATATCCTTTGTCTCCGAGTAGATCTGTTTGAGCTGTTTTATAAAGTGGAGTGTTAGATGGACTATTTTCCTCCGGCAGACACCAAGGCTTTTAACACTTAGCATAATGACTGCAAGGTGCATGTATGCTGTTGCTTAGGTAAGAACTTCATTTCATTGTAAGGCTGAAAAACATGGTGCCACATTTTGTTTGTCCCCTCATCTGTGGGTCACTTTGCTTATTTCTCACCTCCTGGCTGAGGTGAAGAATGCTGCAGGGAACACTGATGTCCCTGTGTCTGAGTTCCTGTTTTCAATCTCTTGGGTCTATGACTAGGAATTGCTGAATTACACAGTCATTCGGTTCAGCTTTTTGCAGAACCGCCCAACTCTTTCACAGCAGCCGTACCCTGTACACTCCCATGACAAAGTATGAGGGGTCAAAGTTCCCCACATCCTCATTATCATCACCCCGGTAGGTGCACAGTGTTACTTCATTGGGGTTTTGTTTTGCATTCCCATCATGACTAATGAAGTTGGGCATCTTTTCATATCGCTATTAAACAATGGAGTGTTTGCTTTGGAGCAATATCTAAGCAGGTCTTCTGCCAATATTTTAATTGGTTTGTTTGTCCTTTTATGGTTCAATTGTAGGAGTCCCTTACATTTTCTGGATATTATCCCTTAATGCAGAAAATTTTTAATAGTCACAAAATCCAGTTTATCTCTTTTGTTGTCTAAGTAGCCATTGCCAAATCCAGTTATTAAGATTTTTCCTTCTGGTTTTTTTAGCTCTAAACTTTAGGTTACTGGACCAGTTTGTGTTCATTTTTTCATATGTTGTGTGGTATGAACACTTTTGCATAGAGAAATCCATTTTTCCCAGCACCATTTGTTAGAGAGGCTGTGTTCTTTCCCTGGTGAATGGATTTGGCACCCTTGTCAAAAATAAAATGGGCAGATGTACAGGCTTATTTCTGGACTCTCAAATTCATTGGTCAATATGTAAATCTCTATGCCAGTACCACACTGTTTTGATTAAAGGAGTTTGTAGTAACATTTGAAATCAGGAAGTGATTTCAAACAAATTTGTTCTTTTATAAGATTTGGGTTTTTTTCTGGTTTTTGTTTTTTTTTTTTTTTCCTACTTGGTATCTACTGTAATTCTCTTCAACTTTGATAGAAATCGCAGTGAACCTGTAGATAACTTGGGTAATATTGACATCTCAATAATAGTGTCTTCCTACTCATGAATACAGGGTATCTTTCAATTTATGACTTCTTTATTTCAGCAATATTTGGTACTTTCTAGTGTGTAAATCTCTTACCTCCTAGGTCAAATTTATTCCTAATACTTTGTTTTATATGTACTATTTATAAGTGGAATTATTTTCTTTTCTGATCCTTTTCAGAAGACTTTGAAAATATCTATTGAAAGTGAAATAGAGATAGTATTTTTTTTCATATTTTTCCAATTTAGATGCTCTTATTTTCTGATTGTTACAGCTAGAATTCTCTAAATAGTGTAGAAGAGCACTGCTGAAAATGGACATTCTTGTCTTGTTCCTGATCTTTGGAGCAAAGTTTTCAGATTTACATTTGACTATGATGTTATGAATTTTGTCGCATTAAGGGAATTTCCTTTTATGCCCGATTTTCTGAGTTTTTTATTCTTAAAGGTGTTGTACTTTCGTCAGGTATCTTCTTTTGTTAATGGAGATGATTGTGCTTTTTATTTGTTCTATTAATGTAGTATAGTTTAAAAATTGATTTTATTATACTGACCCATTCTTAATCCTGGAAACTAACTCACTTGGTCATGGTGTATTCTCTATTTAATATTCTGTAGGGTTCAGCATGCTAGTTTTTGTTGAAGATACTTGCTTCAGTATACATAAAGGATATTCGTGTGTGGTTGTATTTTCTTGTGTTATCTTTATCGGCACTGACATCAGGATAATGCTAGTCTTATGAGTTGGAAGAGTTCCCTCAATTTTTTTCAGAAGGATTTGTGTTAATTCCTCTTTAAATGTTTGGTGAAATTCACTGGTGAAGTGATCTGGTTATGTGCTTTTCTTTGTGAGGAGGTATTTTATTTCTGATTTTATATCTTTATCTGTTAAGTGTCTGTCAAGATTTTCTGGTTTTTGAGTCAACTTAGATCATTTGTGTGTGGGATTTCCCTTTCATCTAAGTTATCTAATACTTTAGTATCCAGTTGTCTGTAGTATTCTGTTTTCCCCTGTAAGTTACATAGTAATGTCTCCACTTTTCCCATTTTAGTTATTTGTGTCTCCACCTTTTAATCTGTCATCTAGCTAAAAGTTGGGCAATTTTGATGTTATATTCAAAGAGATAACTTCTTTTCCTTGACTTGATTTAGTTTAACTCCATTGTGATCTGAGAATATACTTTGAGTGATTTATATTTTTTAAATTTGTGCTTTATGGCCGAGAATATGGTCAATCATGGTTAATATTCTGTGTGAGTTTGAGATTAAAATGTATTCTGTTTCAGGGAAGAGTGTATTATAAATATCTTTAGATCAAGTTGACTGATAGTGCTGATCAGGTCAACTATATTCTTAATGATTTTCTGTCTGCTAGACCTATCAATTACGGAAAAAGGGATGTTGATTTTGCCAGATATGACGGTTACTATCTATTCTTTTGGTTCTATCAATCAAATTTTTGTCTTACTCATTTTGGCTTGATGCTACTACAGTCATACACATTTGAGATTATAATTTCTTTTTGGAGGGATGACATTTTTGTACATTGTTCCATACAGAGAAATATTGTGCAATACAATTCTATAGACTTAGTGTATCATTGGACATTATTACTCATTATACAATACTGCATATTACAATACTTAATGTTATGATATAGTACCTGTAATGGTATGATGTGCAATATCAGTTTTATATAACGTAGTTTAAAATGTTTGACAATATTTTGCAATTATGTGCAATACTGTTCACTGTACAGGATGATGGTATACAATGTACAACAATACACAAAATATAATGTATGGCAAGGTACAATAACAGTGTAATACTGTATGTAGGGTTGTACAATGTATAGTATCATAACATTCAATATTGGACAATACAGTCTACATTATTGTGTATAATATATATCATATATAGTATGTATAATATTGTAATACTACAATGTACAGTATTTTGCAGTGTACAATAATGGCCAGGGTCCAATGTGGACTAGAAAATAAAAATTCTACATTTTTCTCTGTTGGAAAATGTCTACCTATGTCCTAGCCAAGCTGCCTCAAAAGGTGGAGTAGCTTATACAACTCAACAAAAAAACAAGCAACCCAACCAAAACATAGGCAGGACTAAATAGACCCTTCTCCAAAGTAGACGTGCAGATGGCCACAGACATACGAAAAATGCTCATCATCACTTATCAAGGAAATGCAAATCAAAACCACATGACACACCACCTCACACCTGTACGAATGACCCATATTAAAAAAAACAAGTATTGTTGAGGGTATGGAGAAAAAAGAACCCTATTACACTATTGGTGGGAATGCAGACTAGTCCAGCCCCTGTGGAAAGAAGTCCTCAAAAGACTAAAATTCAGCAATTCCATTCCTAGGTAGCAATCCAAGGAGCACAGGAACACTAACTCAAAAGGAAAGCTGCACTCCTATGCTTTTGGAGCACCATTTACAATAGCCAAGATAAGGAAAACAAATGCCCCAGAACAGATGAATGGACCAAGATGTGGTACACATACACTACTTAGCAATCAAAGATAAATTCATGCCATTTGTGGCCACATGGATGGAACAGGAAGGCATTATTCTAAGTGAAGTGAGCCAGAAGTAGAAAGATACTTTCAATTATATGTGGAATCTAGAGAAACCAAAGGATCATTTTTCTCTATAGACTGATAATTTATACATTTTTTCTTGACATATTGATATCTATAAAATTTACTCTCAGCAAGTTAATATATATTCTATGCTCACTACATGATGTATAAAGCATTACTTCTTTTTGAGAAATAATTCTCAATCTTCAGTTACTTGTGACCTTGCTTGAGCCAATACTCACAACATGTAATGATGTCTTCATACACTCCCTACAGGTGTATTTTTCGCTCTGTACTTCCAGATCCATGAAACGCTCATTAAATAGTATCTGAATATTTACACGTAATGGTACCCCTCACATTTTCAGACTATTTTCCTCATTATCAATGTCTGTATTTGTTGTTGGGTTGTACGAGCCCCAGAGCAGCCTCCTCACATTTGCTTGTATGTGTCTCAGAACATTAAGTGCTTTTCTGATTTTCCCGTGGGTGTTTGGCTCCCTGGCCAGAATGGGGGTGGTTAAGGTTAGGGACTGGTCTTCTTTTACATTTTGGACCCCCCAAAACAGGGATTCTACATAAGGCTATGTAACTTGTACACCACATAAAAGTGCCTGATGAACATGGTAAGTCAGGGTCAGAAAATGATCACTGGCTCTGTGTACCCTCATCCAAAACTTAGGAAGGGTATGGAATGCTATTCTTGCACCAGACAAAAGCATCGTAAGTTATCCTGAAAACACCACAGAACCACGAGAGCCCTGAGTACAATCCAGTGCACAGGGTAGGTGCTTAGTATACATTGTTTAGTTTAATTGATTCCCATTAAAAGCTTTCAGTTAGAGCTCAACCTCTGTCTTACTGTTCTCAGAGACCAAAAATGCTGTCAGGAATCTGCAATTTGATTTTATAAAGAGTCCTTGAGACACCACTGGTGTATTCCCACCCTCTCTGGACGTGCCAACAAGTATTAAAGACATGAGGCCCACACGCTAACCGGAAATTCTCAGTCATTCAATACAGATGCCTGAATCTCTGGAGGTTAACTGCAGAACTACAGAAGCTTTCTCCTATGGACCGATTCCTCCATGATTTGTAATGTAAGAAATATGTAGACAATAAAGAATGTTTCTTTTATTTCTGGTACCTGTGTATAGCTGTAGCTCAAGAAAAGAATAGTTATGACTGTGACTAATTCCAAAGACTGTTAAAACCCAATCCATCGCTAGTCTTAAACATATTTACTCAGACACTCAGATCCAGAGAAGACTCACCCCCCCCCATAGTGAGTGCAAGAAAGGCACCACAATTCCTACTTACTATGCATGAGTACATAAATAAACAAGAATAAGACATAAGCTCTGCCAGCAGAATACTATAGTTTAGTTAGAATGACAGTGAAAGAGATCGTGTCCAAGATGTTTGCAACAGGAATTGTATGATAATGATCATCTTACCTCATTATTTTCATTCATAGGCAACTGACAAGTTCAACTCAGAACTCCATGGAAAAGAAGACCTTCCTTCCCTGAAGGTCTGATTCCTGCCCGAGCTCCAGATTCTGTTCCTTCTGATCCTTGGGACCTCACTCCCCCGGTTACCTCCACTCTCCACAACCTCTCCCACTCATCTCACTTTGTGTGTTGAATAGATCCCTTTGCTCAGACCACACTGACCTCTATCAGGCCTCCTCGCTCATCCCATGGAGGGGCTGCAACAACCTCTTCGTCAGCTCCCTGGACAGAGGCAGGGTTTCCTGTGGAGACAGTGCCACACTTCTCCCCTACTCAAACCTTCACACTGTCTGTGCAGTGAAATCTAACTCCTTATTAACATATAGAAATTTTTGTGGTTTCTCTGCATAATGTCTCTAGTTCCTTTTTCTACCATCTCACTTTTTTTCAAAACAGTTTTGTTGGGGTATAAGTGATACACACAAGAACTCTTCCTATTCAATGTGCACGATTTGAGGAGTACGGACATACCTTCATTGTGGTGACATTGTCACAGGTGCGTGCGTATGAGACATAGATATAACACCTCCCAGAGTTTCAGTGCATCCTTTTGTTTTCTGTTGTCTTGTATTTACGGCAAGAACTCTTTACATGAGAGCTGCCTTTAAAAAAAATACACCATACTATATTGTTGACTAAGTCACAATGCTATACAGCAGATCGTTAGAATGTATTCACCTTGCATAATTGAAGATTAATACCCACTGAATAACAACTCACAGCCCCTTGCAATCTACTATTTCTCTCTACTGATGAGTTTGACTATTTTGCATATCTCATAGAAGTGGAAGCATGCACGACATATCCCGTGACTGATGAGTTCAACTAGCCAGATGTCCTCCAGGTTCAGCCAGGTTGTTGCAAATGGCTGATGTCCTTTATAGGGGCTGAATAATATTCCATTGTATGTATACACTACATTCTCTTTATCCACTCATCTGTTGATGGGGCACACTGGCTGTTTCTCTATCTTGGCTGCTGTGAATAATGTTTCAGTGAACATGTCCCACTGTCTCGTAATCTTAGCTCCTTATCCATACCTTACGTGCAACACTTGGCTACCTTTTCATCACTAATACACATCATCATCTCTTGTCTGCAATATTTGTAAGAGATATCCTTCTCCGTTAGACCTTGATAACCTAATCCAAACTTAGAACACTCAGCGGAAGCACCACTTTCTCTATTAAATCTTCCCTGATAACCAATTCCACTTCATCCCACACACACTAATTGTTTTTCCCTCCTTTGTGGTTCCACAGCATCTTACACACTTTAATAATCCTACACACCACCACAATTTTCTGTCTCAGCACCCGCCGCCCTCCAAAACTGTATACCCCTTGAGGAGAGAA
Source organism: Scalopus aquaticus (assembly GCA_004024925.1). Lineage (NCBI taxonomy): Eukaryota > Metazoa > Chordata > Mammalia > Eulipotyphla > Talpidae > Scalopus > Scalopus aquaticus. The sequence goes on from PVIJ01003629.1 coordinate 7,889, forward strand.
GCTGCCGGCACACTATAGACTCTCAATTGATATGTGATGAATAAGTCATTGAATTTTAGATATTTTGTCTGAATCTTACTCTGTTCTTTAAAAAGCGTGTTCTGTTGTATGGAGAATACACGGTAGGAATAGCAAGAGTGGATGCTTTTAGTCATCTGAAAAATAAAAATGATCGTCTCTTTTATAAACCAGCTGAACAGTAGGCTAGCACTCAAATCCATTGCTTAGGCAAATGCCTGCATGCCGAGTGTCAGTCAGTTACTGTCACCGAGAAAACAGCTCTGGGAGGCTGAGGTGGGGGTGGAGCTGTCTGTCTGCACCAGTAGCTCCAGGTACACGTGCTCACACGCATCCATCTGCCATGTCCGTGCTCCTCTTTCCTTCAACAGATGTTTCTTGGTGGTCTAGAGTGTACTGGTACTCTGCTAAGTGATGCAAAGAAAGAGGAGCAGACAAGAACTGTACCAGTGTGGAGCTGTAGCTCCCCTCTTATGCTTTCCAGCGAAACATCATGCTCTGAGAACCCTGCCTTCTTCCCCGGAACCCTTGCCTGGCTCTTGAGAAGGCTGGGCACTTCAGGGACTAAATATATCCATCTGTAATTGTAATTATCAATGTATTTCTCTACCCTACTTGACAGTGAGCTGCAAAGGGAGACACACGTCTTTCTTTTTTGTTCTGCTTCCCCACTGCTCAAATATTGCCCAGTGGCAGGGAGGCCTGAGTCGATGTATTGGAAATGAATAAGCTGACAGATGATCGCCTGGCGTGACGCGAGGCCTCCGCCGCACCGACGGGCACACATTTCCCCGTCGCCGATGGCAGTCCAGGGTGCAGCGGCTGCTCCTTTAAAGAGGATTTGAAAGAGAAGTTCTTCACCTCAAAAGGAAAATGATGCCATTTTAACTCTTTGAAGCTACAGCTTTAACATGTTGTCTTTTCTTTTTTCCTCAGAACAAGAAGCAGACAGAAGATTTCATGGCTCTCCTGCTACTGCTTCCCTATTAGGTGGTCCTTAGGCCCCCGCAGCCTGACAGCCCGTTATTATCCCATTAACTATGCCAGTGACTTATACATCACTTTAATGTGTCCTCTGCAAAAAAGAGCTCAGAAAAGAGCTAAAAATAATAAATGTTTGTCAAACATATAACAAAATCCATTTCCAAAGACGACCTATAGTGAGAAGGTAATAGGAGAAAAGCGTTCATCCTAGAAATTTAAATGCTGAGTACTTGGTGGGGGGGGGTGGTGAACTTAAACTCCATAATAAAATCTTGACTTTCTTGCATTTAGATAAGCTAGATTACAATGCCAGGCAGACTGGATACCAATTTTCCAGATAGAATTATTTGAAAAATTCAGAAAATATGAAGAGCGAGGTACTGTCATTTGGAAAACTGATTTTAAAATGTTAAATAAATCATGCTTGAAAAAGGTATTGTGTGCTTTCAGATTAATAGCGTCTAATAAAATTTGAGTGCTTGCAGCAAGATCGCTAAGGCTTTGGGGGACTCTAACTACAGGACCCAGCTTGAATCTGAGTCTAGTTGGGGTTATCTAAATTTTTCACAAGCCTATTTAACCTAACTGACCCAAAGAAGAACAATTGTTTCAGAAAATGTGATTGGAATTTCATTTAATCTTAATGGATTGATATTAGATATTTATCTTTGCTCTTTCCCCCAAATCTCATTAAAATGACTATAAAGGATTTTTAAAGTAAAAACCCAAGATGGTAAAGCAAACAGAAAAACAGAGAAAACACCTATCAAAGAGACCTTCCTAACCACTCTATAAAATAGCAGCTCTATTCCCTAGCTTTTGATTACTACAGAGAGAAATGAGCAAGGCACTTATCATAAATCATGCCATACAGTGTATTAGTAGATTTATTTGTTATATTCTTAACACCTAAAATAATGCTTGGTATAGTCATAATATCTATCAAACAATATAGCAATTTTGGAAAGAGGAAGCAGTAATGGAAGCTAACTTACCGGAGTACAGAAGCTAAATCCCAAGCACTTGCAGAGCGCTTGATAATGCAAGTTAATTCCTACTGAAAACTCCCAAAAATCAAGACATAGGCTCTTTGAAGGACAGAGATAAAGGATGAGGCAAAATTTAGGAAAAATGATTGAAAATTTCAATAATGAGAAATTAGACACCTAGGTCCTCTCTCTAGCTCATTATTCCAATAAACCACTAGGTGCTAATGGAATACTGAAAGGAAAAGTTTGACAGACTATACTAAAATAAGCAAAATCCAAATATCAATATATATTATCTACTTTGAATAGACGTAGGTCAACACAGGTTGAAACTTAGAGAATAGAGAAATATGTCCCGTGCAAAACCGTAAGTAGAACAAGACTGACTTAACAAGATTAATATCAGAAAAAAATGGATATTAAGAGTATTTCCACAGATACTTTATAGTGAAACCTGTAATCATCATTAATATATATGCCTAACAATAGAACATCAATATGCAAGAAGTAAAAGTTGAGAGAATCATAGATAGAAACGAATAATTCAAGATTTTTATCTTCACTATTTAGAGATTTGATTTTGATGTGCGTAGGTTAACTTTTTACTTTTCTTGTTTAACTTCTCGAGTCTGCAAATTTAGCCATTATTATTGAAACTGTTTTTCTGCCCCATTATTTTTTCTTCTTCTGAGACTTTAATTACATATTTATCTTTTCCTTATTATTCCACAGATGCTTGGACTCTGTTGTTTGTTTTATAATCATTTTTTTTCCTGTTATTCAGACTGGATAATTTTTATGGCTCTATTTTCAAGTTCTCTGACTCTTCTGTCATTTCCACTCTGCTGTGGGGCCTAGCCAGTAATGTTTTATTTCAGATATGTTCCTATTTACTTCAATAATTTCTGTTTAGTGTTGTTAGTTTTTCCTTATTTATTAATGTGTTCTTCTTTACCTCCTTGAGCATAGGTAGAATGGCTATCTTAAAGGCCCTGTCTGCTATTTCTAACATGTAAATCATCTCAGGTATGTCCCATTGCTTCCATTTTCTCTTAGGAATGAGTCAATTTCCTTAGTTCTTCAAGCTTCAGGTACTTTTGATTGTATCCTAGCCATTGTGAATGCTACATTATAAGACTCTGGATCCTATGAGAGTTCTCAAGAAAGTGCTGACATTTTTGTCTTAAAAGGTTGTGAACTTGGTTGGACTCGAACTGAGAACTTTCTTGGGGGATAGTTCAAATTTCAGTTAAGCCCTTTACCTCTGTTGGGTGCTTGAGTCTGCTCTGAGCGTGAATGGTCAAGAGGTCAGTCTGACATTTTAAAGTGAGTTCCCACAAAGATTTGAGGGTCCACCTCAAATCCTATCCTGACCTCTGCTCTCTGCTTCCTATCACAGTTTTGCTACTCAGCCTTCCCTCACGCTAAGGCTGTCAACACAGGAAATTCACCGTGAAGTCCTCTTTCTCCTTCTCTCCAGTCCAAAATGTGCCTGCAGGTGGTTGCTTTTGCCTTTTGTCCAGAGTTTGCAGTTTCAAATTAAAGGTCAGTCTGTTAGAAGGTCCAGGCTAGAAACAGAATTATTCTTCCATCTTTGTTAAATGTCAAATGATGTTAAGTGCTGAGAGCAAGACATGGTATTTGGAGGACAAGAGATCATAGTAAAAGCCAAGGGTGTATATTGAGTGTCTAAGAAAGGGACCAGGAAATAGCGCAGTGAGGAATCTGATCAGGTCACCCTTAGAAATACAGTTAGTATCTGGACGGCTGAATCAAGAGAAGCTCTGGGTGTTGATGAAGCAGTTGGAGAGGGCAGGACTGATACGGGCTCCATTTAGGACAAAGACCACAACTGGGAAACAAGACAGAAGGCCGCCAGGCCCAGAGGGGTGTTGCAGTGCAGACCCAGGCTGCAAGCAGGCCTTTACAGAGCACAGGATGTCGATAGAGATTGCAGCCAAGAGACACGAAGAGAGGAAAACCTTCAGAAAATCATCAAATGACCTCAATTCTAGAAACATAGATTCTAGAGATAGGGCCTGTATCCTTCCATTGTTAGGAAGCTGGTTCTGTAAAAACTTTTTTTGAATGTAATGAAATAAAGAAAAAAAAACTTGCTAAGACACAAAACATTGTTCCACATAAAACTTGTCTTATTTGCAAGTGCATTTGATTTACATCTATAGTGCTAGTCATATTACTTGAAAATGCCAATTTTCTTTCTGCTCAACAAAATAAAACCACTGCTGAAAAAAACTAAAAGTGGTTCACGTAAGTATCAAGTGCCCTATCGCCTCATCCCTTGAGGAAGAGCTCCTGTCTTGGGATTTCTGTACTCCTTACAGCAATGCAGATTAGCCCCGATATTCACCAACCTGGAGCTCTCGTCATTGTGGATTCTGACTCAGGGGAGGGGGAGCTAGCATTCTGCCTTTCCGGAAGCGCGCAGGTGAGACCACGCCAGGAGTGGCAAAGTTTCAATGACCTCGGTAATAGAACTCAACACGTTATTTGTTCGCTTGCCTTCAAAACCAGAGAGTATCACCGTTGTTCTAAAGTGCCGCCCCGCTAGGGTCCCGAAAGAGCCCGTGTGTGGCAGGACACCACCCTGACAGCCTGGTGTGTGTGCGGCTCCTAGTCAGCTTCAGCCTCTCCGCTCCCGGCCCTTCCCCCTCACCTTCCTGTGTTGCCCCGCGTGTGTGGTCCTCCCAGCTGCATTTCCTTCAAGATAGTGATTGGGTCTTTTCATGTAGGTCAAGGCCCTTTATACACAGGGTGTGGTCAATAAATATGTTACAGATAAACACAACAGCTTCTGTAATCTACCCCCATCACTGCAGCACTACTGACAATATCCAATTTAGGAGCCAGCTTAACACTTTGTGGTCCGCTCACGTATCAGTACGTGTTTTTGTCACCAGTATCAGGTGGCAGCTCACGTATTAATACGTGTTCATCTAGTCTCTGCTTTTTCATGCCACGGTGGATTTATTTGGAACTATTAGGAGCTATTTCTTTGATCATGCTCAGTCTAGAAGCTTTACACATTGTTTTGGTAAAAGTGTAAGGTGTTTTATGAGATATTACAGTTTTTTAAATATCCAGTAGTTCAGGAGTTGTGTGTGTTTTATTGAATGCTTGCACCATTCATGTGGTGGCACAGAAAATGGCCGGCCCCAAGGGCCGGTAAATTTAAAGGGCACCAGCACACAAAGTGTTAAGTCCCGTCAACAGATGAAGATGTGGTGTGTGTATACCCAATAAAACAGTACTCTGCTATTAAAAAAAAGATGAAATCTTGTCATTTGTGACATGGATGGAACTAGAGGGGATTGTGTTAAGTCAGGAGAAAGACAAATACTGGGTGATTCCACTCATATGAAATATAAAGAAACAAACCAAAACAAACCCTAGCAATTTGACTGCAAGAGTGAGGCTACCAAAGGGGGGCGGGGGGGGGGGGACCCACTAGACTCTGGTGGAGGACGAGGGTGCCGTGGTGGTGGTGTGGTGTGAACCTAATCACAGCATTGTAGACCAGTGTTACCTCGATAACAATTACACAGTTGAAAAAGTCCTCTATATCCAAAGGTGAATGAGGACTTTTGATATATTACAAAGCCCCAAATATCAGATCTTGGGGGCAACTTTTGGCAGCCCTCGACCATGGCACATACATGGGACTTAATGCACCAACAGTCATAACTCATCAGTATCAAGAATGACATAATTGCTACATGTGTCAGGAATGATGGTATTGAAGGTTCTCTGGGAGGAAAGTTAACTTTTCTATTAACACAATAAGTATTTCGATGTTAAGGTAGCCATTTTAAGGGATTTTGAAATCAGCTTCCTCAGTATAATGGTATGATTCTATTTTTCTGGAAAGCTAATCTTAGATAAAAGTTGGTTGACTTTTAACCAGGGAAGGAGGACTTTAGGTGACGGGGCTTGACAGACGTCATGTCATTGAGTCTTTCCCCTGGTAAAAATCTGTGCCCCCAGAAGAACTATTTGAATGTCACAGGAAACTGGATCATTGAAGATCCACTAAACAATGTTTTAGGGGAAATGAAGACATATTATTGACTACCTACTGGATATTTAAAAAACTGTAATATCTCTCATAAAACACCTTACACTTTCACCAAAACAATGTGTAAAGCTTCTATGGTTTAGACTACCTGTCAGCCACAGTCATCAGGCGAGACAGTAAAAGGTAAATACACTAATGATTGCAACAACAGTAATAAGAACAACGTACCTTAGGACAGTGCTCTCTAATGCCCTCAGCATATGCTTTCTCATTTGATCACAGAAGGGCCCGGGGACGGATTTGCGACCAGGCCAATGTTTTGAACCAGTTTTGGGAGGAAGAAAGGGGATGCCCAACAGGAAAGAATGACCTGCTCACCCAGGCCAGGCAGGCAAGCCAAGATGCACACTCAGGCCTCCTCACTCTGAGCTCAGCTCTCCCATTACCCCACGCTGCTCACCCACCATCAGCCCTCAGCAAACTGCGTGAGGAGGGCGTGAAGTGGTGTATGAAAGGAAAGACTTACAGAAAATGACTTTGCAGAATCCAAGATTCTGGTCCCTGAAACAAAGCATGTTGTTGCACACTAGACACAGAAGCTCCAGAATCCAGCAGGTGGGTTTCTTATAAATTATTTTCCCACCCCAAGCCTTCGCAAGCTGCCCAAACCAGATCTAAGAGTAGTTCGGACGCCTCAGCATTAGCAGGAAGGTTCGGGAGGTTCCAGAGGGAGAGAGACAAGTCTTCCCAGGCCTCGACTGCTCTGTCCAGCAAGAACTCTGGGAGCTGGGGAGCGGGGAGCAGACCTAGGTCTATTCGCATTACCAACTGAGCCTGAGACAGGATAAACACTGGTAGCTTTTTTTCTTAATAGCAGAAATGACTGCAGGCTCTACTATAACAACACGCCATGTGTCTACTGAATAGGCGCGTTCGGGTGGCGACTGAAGTCCTGTTGGAGCCTCTTTACCAAGCGGCGCACCCACCCCAGCCCCGGGGAGTGTGGTCTGGAACGAACCCCAGCTAATCCCTTCTGCTGGGGATTGTCCTTCCTGCCCCTAGCATATGTAGGACATTGGGCCTTCCCCTGGGGCATGCACGGGACCCCAAGGCCTCAGTGTGGAATAACTGTAGAGCCGTTCACACCCCAAAGCTCCGTGGGATTAGGGATTAAGTTGAGTCTAGATTCACCTGAATTTACATCTTCGCTCCTTTCTCTGCCTAAGCCCTTGCCTCACTCCCTTGTAGGTTTTACCTGGAAGCTTCCCACAGGCCATCACAAAGGACCAAGGTGGAGGAATATGGGCTTTTTGGTGGTGGGTGTGATGTGGTAACAATACCTGTAAATCACAAATACTGTTGTAAACTAATGCTACCTCAATTAAAGAAAAAATTAAAAAAAAATTACTTGTACCCAAATACAGAAGACCCTCCTTCTTGGAAACAGCCCAAAGCCCAGAGCAGTGTGCTAATCCCAAGTGACCATGTCCCCTCTTCCCCACCCCAAGTCTCCACGTATGACGGGAACTCTGTAAATTTCTGGGTTTACTCATATGTGATGTTCTCTTCCTGAAGGCACAATGCCCTATTTTATGCCCTGGGATATAACTTGCCCCTGAATGACAGCCGGGGCCTGCTCTGCACCCCCACGAGTAGGCCTTTAAGTATGACAGCATTTAACTTTCACCGTTCTCTAAGGTGTGTTCTGCGTCATTCCCAGCTTATAGATGAAGGAACTGTGACCTAGAAAGATTGGTCTGCCCAAGGTCATAGAAACTGACTTGTCAGAACTAGGATTTGAACCCAGCTGTCTGTGAATCCAGAGCCCAAGGCCTTAACCGCCATCTTGCATTACCACCCTGTATGGTGCCAGATTTTGTGGGATTTCTGGCCTACTTTGTTAAGGGCTATTGCCTCGGTGCCCAGAGTTCCTACTGGTCAAGCTAAATGTACAGTCAGGCAGGGCCTCTCACCAAGGCAAGAGTCCTGGTATGAGGAACATATGGAGCCAGGATCTGCTGAAAACAGCAGGCAGACATCATGGCCAGATGAGCAAGATCAGCTAGAACACCTTGCTTGCGAAGATGAGCAGAAAGCTAGGGAAGAATAGGGACTGGAGATGGTGTACTTTGATTAGTGGGAACTACGGAGCCCCCCAAGCAATAGCGCCTGGTCACTCCACCCGAGCGTGCACCAGGCGATGACGCACCCCTGATAATACACCCCCACACAGGTACATTCGCCTCATGCTTGCCCACCTTCTTGAACCCGATTCTTCATAAATACGAGATTGCCCTTGGATGGGGCTGCACTTTTTTAGGTGTGAGCTGCTCCAGGCCTCTCTCTACCTGAACTTTGTCTTTCCTTTGTCCAGGCTGCTCTCAATGCTGCTTCCCGCAAGGCAACAGGTTTATACAAAATGATTGCTGAAATGACCACTAATATGGGTCTTCGTTGGCTCAGTCTACGCACGTCCATATATCCTGCATCAGTGTAGTTCATGGAAACAGCTCAAGCCCTTCCTGGGTGAAGATGGGGTTGACTGGGGCATTTCCCAAGCGGCTCTGATGGGACTTTAACTCTGGGTCTCAGGAGGGATAAAAGTTCATGTACTGGATGAAGCTCATGTCTGAAACTGAAATAGTATTGTAGATTTGGCACCTAAAGACGCAGAAGCAGTGACAAGGGTTTAATAGGATTTGGTGATTACGGGAAACCAAAGGAGAGAGGAATGGTGAGTGGACAAGAGTCTCCAGGAGACAGGTCAGAATCCATGTCAGAATCAGGCCATCCTAAAGGCAAGGAGCCTGAAATCACCCACCAACTCGCATCTGTCATTGGTGTGCCCCGTCTGGGGGTGTTCACTCCCTGGGAATTCGGGTACCATGGGGAGGAGGACTGACGCTCCCACGGCTGGTGAAGTTCTCGGGCAGAGCGCTGAAGCAGCCACACAAACCCACATGACACTCAGGTCAAGGGAACGAGGGGAAAGCGCTGACGGCGTCCGCCAGATAACAGGACTCAAACTGGGCACTGGGCCCAGGAGTTAGAGGGCCAGCGGGAGCCACAGCGCAGCCAACACGGAGCCCGCTCTGCAGACAAGGGGGAGGGGAGGGGGAGGGGGGAGGAGGCGGGCCAGGCAGTGGGAGGGGCCTGCACTGAGCTCTGCGGGCCAAGGCGTGGACCCGCGCTGGGCCAGGCTAACAGGGTAGGATGTGGTCGGCGCTAGCATGGTGCGTGGAGAGGAGTGAGTGCGGGAGGAATGTCCACAACCCTTTCAGAAGGAAACAATCTCGTTTCTGCACAAAGGTATCCTTGGCCAGAAAAGCAAACTCTGCGGAACGTGAGATGCATCAGGTCTGTGCCAGCGTGTGCTGCGCATGTCAATTTCAGCCTGGCTTCAGGTCGAAAATGTCTTGGACCCTGAAGCCCGCTAGGGAGCATCACCGCACCGTGGGGGGAGCCGCTACCGCTGCGCTTTACAGGCGTATGAGCTGGGGGAGGGGAAGTACATTATTTACAGGGCTCCCTGTCTGAATCAGCTGCTGTCAAAAAACCAACGCTTCACTGAATATCCAGGCGGTCAGTTTCCAATTTTGGATGTATTAACTGAAAACGGAGTAGTAGAAGTCAAAGGGTTGCTCATCTGTTCAGTGAGTTATTGGAAGGTATTTGGGGCCCTCATTCAAGGAAAAAAAGAAATGAGTGGAAACATCAGCGAAGACCATGTGCGAGAGTTGCCATCAGCGGCCTCAAGTGAAGTCAGTGTGATGCCTCTGAACCGCGGTGACACAGTAAGCACAGCCTGTCTTTCTGGGGCAGGTCATTCTAGAACCACCAGACGCAGAGAGGCGAAGCTCAGTCCCCAAGCGCCTCTTCCTCCTGAAGATGAACCGCACCCAACCGACGGGCCAGGCGTGAGCCTGGCTCTGCTCCCACAGCTGCCCCGCCTCTGCCAAAGTCCCAGAGGAAACCAGGAACCTGGGCTGGGCCGGAGCAGCGTCACAGCCCCTGCGTCTGCCCTGAGGGGGGTGGTCTCCACCAGCAGATGCTGGACCGGCGCGGTGCAGCGTGCTCACCCGCGGAGCACTGCTCAGCTAGAGAGAGACACGTCCTGCCACTGGCGACGAGACCGGGCCTAGAGGGATTATGCCCAGTGAATCAAGTCAGAAAGACACTACCGTCCTGTGTCATTCATACGTGAAGACAAGCAAGACTACGGAAAAAAACAAACTCACACCACCGTAAGGACGAATCAGTGGCTACTGGAAGGGGAGAGGGAAGGAGGCTGCTACTTGGGTAAGGGAGTCACCTCCATGCGGAAGGCGGGACTGGAATTGATCGCCACTCGCAGAATGCACCAGAACGCACCGGGCTGAACCGACGTTCAATAACAAAGGAAAGAAAAGAGCCGCTGCTCTCCACTGTCTTCTGCTGGGCTCTGAGGCCTAGGGGCGGGGGGTGGTGTGGGGTTTGGCGAGTTTAGACTCCAGCCAAACCAGGATCGAATCGCTGCTCCCATAGGTCCTGCCCTGTGACCCTGGGCAAGTCATTCAGACTTATCAACCCTCCGTCTCCTCATCTAGACAACAGGCGTTAAGAGGACGTATCAGAGAATCTTGCAGAGATAAGCGGAGACACTCGTGCTGGGCGCGAGGCCTGCCGTGCCCAGCGGGCACAGGGGCAGCTCCGCCTGCGTGGTGAGCCGCCCTCTGCGCACCAGTCTCGGTGTTCGCGGCACAAACTGACCTCTGAGCAGCAGAGGGCTCTGCAAGTAGGCGAAGCTGCCCCTTCGTAAAGACGGTGAGTGAGGGCTCAGGCGCTGAGAGTGCTCTGGAGGCTGGCAGTGTGGGAGCAGGAATTCAGGGCAGGGGAGACGATTTCAACCCCCGTGCCCTGGGCACCACGGACACGCCTCTCTGCACCCTGCAGGTGCCCACCCTCGCCCCACGGCGCTGGCCTTTCCCTAGAGCCAGCATCGACACCAGGCGCCTCCCAGGAGGCTGCCGTGGGCATGCCTGGGGTCCACTGGTGGGGGCTGAGCCCTCCTCCCACATTTTCCAGGCGTGAAGGGGGATTTTCAGGTAGTTTGAGGCCCACATTTTAGAAGTACAGTGTGGCCAGTGGTGGGTGACAAGCTCTCTTGATGCAGAGGTGCAAGACCTTTTCTCAATTCTCACAATGCATCCACTTTTTGCCCGTGACCTCAGACCACGCAGGCCTGCAGGCCAAGGACCACGCATGAGCTGGGGTCGCCACTGTGCTCACAGGCCTGGCCCCGGCACCTGGCAAAGTTGCAAGGGCCCCCCACAGGACCAGTGTCAGCAAGCCGCAGCTCCGGGAAAGGGCCTCGGCGGTGCTGTGTTCGGTGGGTCCTTCTAGTGGCGTCTTACCCAGCACTTGGGAGTTCTGACACGCGCCAGGGTATTTCTAAGCACTTCAGAAATGCTCACTTGCTTTTCATCTTCACAATCTTCTTTGCTAGCAGCATTATTCAGATGGGAAACTGAAGCCGAGGAAAGTGAGGTCGGTCACCCAAGGTCACGCGGCCGGTGAGGGCAAGATCTGGAGGCAGGCGCTCTGGCCACTGGCCGCTCCCTGTCTTGTCTCTCAAAGTAACTGTTGGCTCGCGGGTTGTGGGTTGTGCGGGTAACATTCCCACAGACACCAGGCACTCCGAAGACTCATCTCTCATCTCCCAAACCACAAACACAGCCCTGCGCGGAGCGTGCTGGACCCGGGCCCAGCTCTCAGCACACAGTCACTCGCCCGCAAACCAGCCCACCGAGGCTGCCTCCAGCCTCGCCCTTCCATCCACATGTCAGCTTTGCCTTGCCGGCAGGCTGAGGAGTGCTGAGATGGATAACCCGCTCCGCCTCTCTTCCAAGCCGCTGGTGAGCCATGGGGGAGGGGTGAGACCTGGGGGGTCGCCTCTAGACCCTCTGCCCACAGCCTTGCCTTGTCACCATTTAAAAACGGGTCACAGGGCCTCCCTGGTAGCGCAGGGGTTTAAGTCTCAGCCTATGAAGCTGTCCGCAGCCACTGCAGCATGAGTTCAATCCCCGGCCAGGGAGCTTCCCACATGGCACAGCAGACCTCTCCTGCCTCGCCCGCTGCTCCCCTCAGCAGTGTATTTCTGATCTGCCTGTTCTGCTCCCCACTCTCTCTCTGGTGAATCCTCCCAACCCCCCCCCACCCCCCACCTCTGGCCTACACCCCAGCTCTTGTATGCTTAAATAAATAAATCTTTAAAAAGTTTAAAAAAAAAACCAAATGGATCATCTGCGCCTGGCCACCTCTTTCTCCAGCAGGAACTGGGAACAGTGGGGAAATGAGCAGGGGGATTAGGGATGGCTACAGGCCATTTTCCTAACGGCGGCAAGAAAGGCGAGCTGGAGTCGGCCTTCACGGAGCAGCCAGAGAGGAGAAATGCTCACTGAGGACCAGGCCAGCCTGGTGTGAGCGAAGATCCTGGGTGCCAGCACAGAGATGAGCCCCAACAGGGCGGATCTGCCAGAATAGAAGGACACAGGGCTCCCGGGCGAGATGCTGCCACACGCCATGTGGCCACAGCAAGTCACTCCTCCTCTCCAGACCCTGGTTTCCTCCATAAAGCGAGGTGAAGACAGTCCCCAATCTGCAGTTTTATGAAGAAGGTAATCAAAGGGTAGCACTTAGCATGCTCTAGGCAGCTCCCTGTTAGTAAATTAACGATAGTGACACATTTCCAGTCATTCTGTTGACGTCATAATTTTTAAACAAACAGTCTCAAATCTTGCAAACCAAGAATTGCTACGGCTCCATCTTCCCTACAAAGGCCTTTCCTCATTCTTCCCACAGCTAGGCCTAATTTAATCTGTTCTCCCTCTTTATCTGACCCTCAGGAAAGAACGATCTTATTTGTGCTTCTGAGACTGCACATGACCTCCTTCAGTCCTAGAGGAGTAGCTGATGACCGTCACCAGTGCTGCCAACACAGCAGCCGGGCTGGCAGCGTCTGCTGCCCACGCCGGGAGCTGCCCCGCCGGCTTCCGCGCCACAGCTCTACTGAGGCACTCTGGCGGGAGCTGTGGCTTTGGCTCTGTGTCAGAGGCAATGACTTTGCCAGGTCAACCTGCATAACTCTAGTTCCTGTCTTCAGAAGGAAAGAAACTTGCCTGATCTGCTGTCTCTTACAATAGGGGCTAAGGACTGTGAGTCTCTTTCATGCCTGCAAAAATGAAAGGGCTCAAAAGCGGGGTCCGTTCATTCCATCCCAGTGCTACGTCATCACACAGAGACGGCATCTCTGTCCGCCAGCAAGTGCTTAGCAAGCCTGTGACCTTGACAGAATCCTGAGACCCCGTCCCCTTTCGGATCTTGATCAATGAACAGAAATGAGCTGTCCCTCGAGATGTTCACTCTTCCTCACCAGGTTTCAGTGTGATTAGCGTCCCTGGGGACGTGGCTGAAGATGCGAGCTCCTGAGACTTCTCTCCAGATGTTCAGAGCCTGTGAGGCCCTTTAGATGGCATGGGCTTGCCCCCCGCCCCGGCACCCCCCTCTGAGATGCTGAGGGTGAAGGGTCTAGGCTACATGTGGAGAAGCTCTGCCCCTTTCATCCCGACCTCTTCCTTTGTCACCGAGGCTCTTATGCTCACAAAAATAATGTAATTATTTATTTGAGATTGATAAGAAAAAGTCTCAGGAATGGTAGTTTGGCAACTCTCAGGTCAAATCCAAACTCAGTTACTTAATAGGTGGGTGATCTTGAGGTCGCACGATCTTAATGTCTCGGAGCCTCACGTCTTCGTCTAAGCAACGAGACTAATAAACCCCGCAAGTTCGCCCTGGAGGCCTGCCGAGGCGGCTCCGTCAGTGACAAAGTGAGTGGCGCCTCTTGAGTCTGAATGGCGGATCCTACTCGGTGCCTCACCTGGGGCTGATGTGTTCCAGAAGGAAAAAGAGCAAAGGTCAGTGACTCTGTCGGGTTGAAACAGGGTCTTCCTGGAGACGCTGCCTGAGTCGGGGGTGAGTGCCGGCCCCAGGTGAGCTCCTGGGAAGTGCTGGCGGCCAAAGAGGCAAAGAGAAGCGACCATCACAGGCTACGGGGCCAGCACGTCCTCACATGCCCCTAACCCCGGCGGCGGACCCTGAACCTGAGTGGGGGTGCACAATCAGTGTCCACCAGGCCTCGAGGGGCTCGGCGGCCCCAGGGTGGCCTCCCCGTGCAGGGAAGCTGTGTCGCTGAGGAGCCAGAGACGCCCAGTCCCCGTGGTCCGTGGGCAGGCTCGAGGGGTGGCTGAGGAACTTGCCCGGCTCCTCCATGGGGATCTGAGTGTGAGGCCCGGGGAGCTCACACGCAGCTGGCACACCACTCCATGAGGTCGGCGTGCTGCTCTCTGCATGATCTGTCAGGCCTGCTGAGGCTGAACAAATAAAAGCTGTTATTTTAGCAAAGCATTAAAGTAGTTGCCATGGGAAAAACTGGAACTTTCTAATAGAGTTCCTTATTTAACAGTTTTGTATTGTTTTACTTTTAACCACATGATCCGGAGAGTCTGGGACACCACCTGCTTTCACAGACCTGAGGGCCGGCGCCGTAGCTCTCAATCCGCCCTGGGCTTGCCTGCTGAGGGGGGGCTGAGTAGGCACCCACTGCTTCATGGGATCATAAGGTACCCGGATCAACCCTCCTGCCCCCCAGTCCTGCCCCCAAATATTCCTTCCTACCTAAGACACTGTAGGCTTCTGCGTACGTGAGAAAGTTATCTCCGACCATAAATAGTGAGGATCGGTGATGGACACCAAGTATGCACACTTGATGGGCAAAGAGGACGGCGCTGAGAAGGAAAGGCATCAGGCCACAGCCGGCAGGGCGCACACAGTCACCGAGCTTTCAGAAACAAAGGTCCCCACAGGAAGTGACGGGAGCACAGACCTTTCCGTGGGAGTGTGGTCTGCGTGGGGTCACAGAGTGAGCCAAGGGGCGTCTGGAGAGCTTAACAGCACCCCAGGGCAGGCGGGAGGAGGATCAAAAAGAATAATGGGTTGAGGCAATTCTGCCAAGGTCCTGTCATTCTCCTAACCCCCAAGACACAATGAAAACACTTCTAGCCCAAAGGGACAGAGCCTGGGTCTTCCTTTGCCTCCATTCCAAGTCAGACCCCAATTTCTCTGACTTCAGACTCTCCACAAAAGTGGGATCCATGGCTGCCTTTCTGGACATGAGTGAACAAAGGTTACACAATCAATGACCAGTTTGTGTTGATTCAACTTGGGCTTCCCTTTTATCCATAACTGCCACTTGAACGCAGTTTTTCTTGTATTATTTCATTCTGGAGGTCTTGTCTCCCTAACTGAGACATAAGGTTTTTGAGAGGATTGGGCCCTACCTTCTCCTTTGGTTTCTCCCCCAGTGCAGAAGACCTGAAGGACTCTGAGGAATGCCAGGTGACATTTGGAAATGTCGTGTTCATTTGGCCTCAGTCCCTGTGGTTGGCTCACTGCTCCTATTCCAACCCCGAGAAGCATTAAGGCTCAGGTCCTAAAAGCAAGCTTTTCTGGAAAGTTCAGATAAGCATGGGTAGGGGTGGTTTATGGTAGAGGAGTAGTGCATCTGTACACCATTTCATCAAAGATAGAGATTACTGAAAAATGCCAAAAGTTCCAACGGTGCTATCATACAGCCACCTGAAGTCACATGGCTTGGGGACCATCACAAATATCCTGGTGGTTTTTGCTTTGCTGCTGCTGGTGTGATTGTGGCTAGACCCCCACCAAAACACCAAAGAATTCCTTGGGCATGTGTCCAGAGCAGTTCAGTTCACTCATTCATTTGATTATTCAGTGTTTTTACTGATAACTACTATGTGGCAGGCACTCAGTTAAAAACTGGAATGTTAGTAGCACAGAGAATGGGAGATTGCCACTAGTCACCTATTAGAACGCTATCCTCTCCCTTTGCTCCCCAGACGCCATAAAGGAAGCAAAAGCAGGAGTAGACACTCACTGCCCACCACTGATAGACCATTGCATGTATTTTCTCATCTAAGATGCCCAATGAACCTTTGTGAAACTGAAGCATGGGAAGTTAAGGGACTTGTCCAAGACTCACAGCTACCAATGGCAGAGCCTAAAATTTGAACTCAGCCCTTTCCACCATAATCCTAGCTGTATTGGTTTTTCAACAAATTTACCAACCCCCTGGGATTCCTTCTTAACAATATGCTGATTCTTACTGCCATTCATTTCTCCTTCCTAAGAGAGCCAGACAGGGTTCAGAGTAGATCCTTCAAAACTTCAGAGTTCTCTGCAGGAACGCCTCAGAATTGCAACAAATGGCCAAGAAGCTAATGTCAGAAGACACACACTTCCAGACGGATGGCGAACCCCTCCAACTCGACAGACGATGGGTTGTCATCCAGGAACTCCATGAGGGTGACATTGCTCCTCTTTGAAGTTCACATGCCAGGTTGTGGGCTAGCCACAGAGCTAGATTTCAACAGTCTTAGCATAACCTGGGGACAAACCCAGACTTCCATTTGAACTCCCTGTTTTTAATGATTAATGATTTAATTCACTTCTACTTTTCAAATTTCTATCACTTCCAGCATCAACATCCTTCGATTCCCCAAATATGCACAATTCTCTTATCACTCTGCTTTCAGATGTGTTTTTCCTTCTGCCTAACAGACTTTTTCCTCTCTTGGTGAACTCCTATTCATCTTCCAAAGCCTAACTAAAGTATTACCCTTTCTATGAAGCTTTTCCTAACCCTCCCATACAGACTTCCGCTGTTACTCATTTTGTGTTCCAAAAGTACTTTTAACATATTTATTACCACAATTAAACTGCTTTGAAATATTTTGGTTAAGTAGACCAAGAAATTCTCAAGTTGGGAGCAGATTTTACCTCACTTCCCTAGTTGAGAAGTGTCAGTACTTAGCACACTGTTCTGTAAGCATCGGTTTCTTACCTTCTTCATACAAAATCTCTATTTGTATACTTGCAAAGTTTGGAACTTGGGTGAAATGAGTTTTACAAACCCTTCTAGCCAAACAATCCTCACTCGATTAACTCATAATTATATGTCTTCTTCAAGTCTGGGCTCAAGGATCATTTTCTCAGCAAGACCCTCTCTGGACCGCCCTATCAAAATCTAGCACACTCTCTACCCCCTACTCTGCTTTATTGTCTCTATAGCACTTTTCTCCCCATAACTTACTCCTTCATTTACTCATGTGTTTTATTTAGTCTCTCCCCAACAGAATTAAATCATGTGGGCTGGACATTTTGTCTATATTATTCACTGCTCTATTTCTGACACCAAAAATGATGCCTAGCCTGTACATAGTTGGCTCTAGGGGAATAACTGTTAACCGAGTGAAGTCTCAAATGTTACAGCTGAAAGGTCCAAAGAAGTCGTCACATCAGTGGGAGAAGAAAATCAGTCGGTGACATCTTCTGGGTGGGAATTCGGTCAAGCCAGGGGACAGCAGCCGGACGCCTGTCAGCACAGGGCGGTCAGGCGGCAGCGAGGGGTGGACGGAGCCATATGTGGGTCTGAGGGCAGAGCGGCTCCAGGCAGACGCCGCCAACAGTGCTGCCACAGCACAGCCGTCTCCTCACCCAGTGACAGCCACTACCCCTCGTGCCTCTCCCCACAGGAGCACCACGGCAGGGGAGGGGCCTGCCCACACGGGCAGAGACAAGTGTGCTTCCAGCCTTCCTTGCTCTTCTCTAAGGTCGTCTGCCCCTGTGAAACGTAGAGACCTTTCCTTCCTTCTCTCCCTGCGTTCACAGGCTCTCCATCAAAGACTGGTCTGGGCTGAGGTACAAATGCCGGTGACCTCTGAGCTCCAGCTACTGACAGTGGCCGACAGCATAAGCCACCAGACTCAAAAACTCCCAACTTAGTTAAGAGTTTTTGGTCCACACCGAATTCCTGAATTCAGTGGTAAATAACCGCCTATGTGTAAACGAGTGTCACTAATAACATTTCTGAAGTATCTCTCAGCAAGTACCTGTCATCAGTCAATCTCCTGCACTCTTGTCTCCCTTCTAACACCTAGTTGCGAGGCTGGAGTCAAACCACAGGACATGGCATTTACAAAGCAATATCTCCCATCTACCCTTTTCCTTCAGGCTGTACCAAAGGATGCTTTTAAGGAACCATACAGAGAAGTCTATGGGCAATTTGGGGAGAAAAGGGGACTCCAAAATTGAGAAAGATGGATTCCAAAGTTGTTACTCCCCAAGTCCCTTGATTCAAGTATAAACAGTAATCGAGAAGGGCCCAAAGATAAGCGTTCTTCTAGGATCAGAGAGTTGGGCTACTCGGGGCTTTGGGGAATCTTCCTCGCTATAGCAGAGCAGTCATTACTGAGCAGAATTACTGACCTATTCTCTTTCCTTGGGGAGGGCAGTGGCAGCAGGACAAGGATGGTGACAGATAACCAGATAACCATAGATAACCAGAAGCCTTCTTGTTCCCCATTGTCTGCATGCAAGATATTAAGAGACTCAGAAGTTCCATTTCTCTCAGTGGAGAGGGCCCAGAGGGGCCCAGAACACAGCAAGACAGTAAAACCCTGTGTTTGGGACCAAAAAAAGCCCCTGCAGATTCATAGTTTGAGAGTAAATAAAAACATCCAGGATCATGGGCCCCAGCAGTGGGCACGAGCCGGGACCTGGTCCCAAGGAAGAGACCGGCCTGGCTGCCCCAGAGCCCAAGCCAGCAAGGCCTCCCCCAACGGCACAGTCTGAGGAAACTTTCTCTTCTCCCCACGAGATGACAAATATCACTCCCAACTAAAACTTTGATAAGGAGCAGGAAAAAAGAAAAAATTCAAAAGATTAAAAATTTCCTTAAAAAGGTCACCCTGAAAGTGGATCACTATGAGAAAAATAAATTACAGAAAAAGTAAAGTAGACACATTTGTGAGGTATTGTTTTGTTTTGGACACACCAGTGCCCAGGTGGTATTTCCCAGAATCCTTGAGAATCTATGCGCAGCAACTTTGACACCATGGAGTGATTACCAGCCTCAAGGTTAAAATGAAAAATCCTGCATGAGGGCCAGGCGAGAGAGGATTTGCAGATGCAGATAAAGAGGACGGTCGGCATAAGGCAGAAAAGTAGCATCAAGAAAAGTTACGAGTAGAACCCCTTCTTGGCCTAGAATGTTTTGAAAAGTCAAGTCAACTTTTCAGAGAAGGAAACCTGATGCCATCAGCATCAGTGTAAGACTGGGGCATATTTAAGGTTCATGTTTTTGGAAGAGATTAGATTTCAACAATTCTACAGAAAGAAAATATCAGCTAGTATTTCCTGAATGAAGCCCACCTGGGGAGATCCAAAAATTCAGTGAGAAAATCCGCTGTCAGTCTCGGGAGGACCCGCTAAGTGAGCAGCCAGCCTTCTCTTGCGCCAAACAGCTAAGGCTAAAGACTCCATCGCTCCTGGGACCGAAGGGGACCGTGGCTGGGCTGGTTGTGGCCCCAACCCCTATTTCCTGCTGCCTTTAGATAACAGTTCTCCTCCACGCCAGTGTACAATACCCACGGGGCATTTATCCCAGCTCAGGGGCAGCCTTCCCTACAACGAACGTGCAGCTCCTAGAAACAAAGCACCAGAACTGGAAAGAGGCCGTGCCTTCTTGGAAACCAAATAGTGACATAAGAGACAATTCAACAGAACCCAAATGTTCTAGTCAAATGTGGAGTGATCGGTACGGGTGGACAGAGACATAAATGCAGGGTAACGGTCCAGCCCTTCCTTCTTTGAAAAAGAAAGGGTAAGACCCTCGGCATGAGCAAGTATCTTTTGAAGGAATACAAAGGCTTGCTGTATGGCAGCATTCATGTTTCAAATAGCTCCCAAATTAGGATCCATCCTCAATAAGCTTATCTCTGTCTCCTACACCACAACAAACTGCCACTGAGTTACACATAAGACCGAAGTCGGGAAGGAAAAAAGTCCATTGCAGAGGTGAGGCCCCTTCTACACTAGGAGATGCTGCAGATAAAATTAAGGACATTAATAGGAAAATCTGCCTCTCACCGTGTGGGGCAATTTTGAGAAAAACGAGACAGAAAAGTCAGGTGGGCAGTTAAGGCTTTCACGCTCCTCTTCACATGCAGTGAGGATCTGTGGGAATTTATATGAATCTGAGGTTCCCCTTTACCTCTGTGGCCACAAAGTCATGCCAACATCTCCCTCCCTCACAAGCCTGGTTTTTAGACAGGGAAAGAGAAAACCCGAGTAGCTAGGTTAATGGCCGAAAGAGCCCGAGCAGCTGCCTAAAAGGATTGCGAAACCACTGTCCGGCACTCAGTTTATTTATAAGGTTCTACCAAAATTTACACACTTCCCATTTTTCAGATGCAGTTGGTTTCTGAGGACAAGTGAGGTATAGATTAAAAAAAAAAACAAGCCTATAATTTCTTGGAGCATCTGTGGGTAATAGAAAGAGTAATTTTATAATTTTACTGTATTATAAATTAATAAGGAAATAGTGTTCAAAAAACCAATTAACAAGAAAACTCTTTTATTGATAGAAAAGCAAAACAAATTTTCCATGAATTCTAATATGTTTTATTCTGTCTGTTGGATAGAGTTGAGTTCAAAAATCAGTTTTTCTATTGTTGTTCTTGTCATTGCTATTTATCTTTCTACAAAAATGACCCAGTGAAATCACAAGTGTCAGGGAATATTACTGCCTCAAACCACCTTAATATAACAGTGTGTTCATTTGAAGTTAATTAAATTCCTATTCTTAGCTAAGCATTCCTATATGACACCAATTATATTATTGGGTTGGTGACATTAATAAGTATTGATGTCAAGTCATTGAAGCGGTTTCTCAAATGTTATCAAATAAAACAAAAACCAAGTTCAGAATCAGTTTCATGTTCAATGCAATGAGGACATAACCCCTTACAGACAGGTCAGTTCATTCCAGTGTGAGCTAAGACATGTACAGGTCACAATCACTGGCCCCAGAGGAGGATGGCCAGGGAAGCCATGAGATTGGCTAACAAGAGAATGGAGCTGAGGAGCCTGACCAGATTAAAGTTTTGGGTTCTGCTTTAACCTATAGCTTTCACAGAATGTCAGCTGACAGGTATTCAACTGTCATCCACCAAAAAGCATTTAGAGCACATATTTGCACACTGGAAGAAACAGAATTTTAACCATTATCTAAGTCAATTGGAATAGATAGAAATGGCGGGGAATTCAGATGTCAATTTTTTTAAAAGCTCGTTTATCCATATTGTCCCCAAAATACCTCTCAATAGATAGGTCATATTTTACTTTATGGTCATATTTTACTTTATCTTTAGCTATGCAGATATAAATGGTATCGCCACACAAAGTTCCTAAACCCCTTTTAGATAACTTTGCTTTCTACCTAGGTATTTAGACCACATAGATATGGTCATAAATTCATTATCGTTGCTACAGTTGAGTCACTAGGAAAGGAAGCTTATCTAATTACCAGTAACGTGAGCCAACCAGGACTCTCCCCTTTCATTAAATAAAGAGAAAGTCATTCAGATTTGACCCCAGAGAAATAAGTACATGCATATACCTGACTTCTCAGTATCCTCTCTGGATAAGAGGATGGAACAACTATTTGGTTTCCATCTCATTCTTCTAATGACAGAAAAGAGAATACAAAAAGTCCATTGCAAATTTGTACAAAAGGTATGCATATATAAATACATATATCTATGGGTGTATATAAACTCTAAAGATTATATCCATCTACCTCTTTAAGGTTCAGAGTCCTATAGAGTTGACAATAGTATTCTCTCTCCAATTTTCTCATTTTTAAGAACAGTAAGAATCAAGCATGCCACCTTATTAATACTGAATAGCAAGTGCAGAAGTTGAGCTGTAGCTATAGGGATTTGAAGCAATTAGTTTGACGGGACATCAGTGAATAAAATCCTTAAAATAAATTTAACTATTTCAAGATTGCCTTTTGTTTCATATAAATGAAGCCTGAATGCCCTGTTGGTAGCTTCCCAAACTCCTGAGACTGTCAATCGAGCTCTATAAGAAGCAATACTTTAAATAGGGTCTGTGCAAATCGCTTGGATATGTGCTTATTGCAGTGATTTGTTGAGGGGACTGGATTCCTACAATTTCATGTAATTCCTTTGAGAAATCTCAAGTGAACACCATCAGAAGCTTGGGGTTCTGAGTATATTAAACTCAGCACTAAATTTGACTCACAAATTACATTACCTTTACATGGAGCACAATTAAAAATATTGAAACATAGTCAATTAATGGGGAAGATATACATTTAAAGAGCTACAATAAAAGTATATTATGGACGTGTGCCCATGTGCAGAGTTATCGAGATCTGTTTTTAAACGATATACATAATGCTTTTATTTCCCTTTTTTTCCCCTATATTCCTTTGTGGGGGGAAGTAGATAGGACAACTTCATAATTATCCCCTAAAGTGCACAGGCTGTTTCTTGGATAGGGATTATTATTGCATGCCTCGAATGCACTATGATCCATAAGGCAAGAACATATGAGTAGCTTCAGCACCAAGGAAATAGAATCATCATCCAGCACTGCTCACAACAGAACATCTTATTGCTTTAATCAAATGGGAAACTATTCACTGTAAAAAGTGCCCCAAATAAGGGGGAGAAAATAATATCCATGCACTCAGTGGTGTTCACTGGAAATAAGGAAGTCCCATCTGAGTCCCTAAATCTATTCAAATTTCAAGTCTGAAATTCATTCTGTAATAAGGTATTATAAAGCTACAGCAGGGTGAGAGTGAGTTACAAAAATTAATGGAACTTTCTTCTTCATAGTGCCTTAGTCTTCTGATGTACAATGTAGATCTCTGATGCATTAAAGGATTCCCTAGTGGCCTGAGGAAGTTAATGCACTCTTTTACCTATCACTAGGAAGTGACTAAGGCACTGGAGAAAATCTGGTTCATCATAACCCAAAGATTATACCTGATCTTGCTAATATTACAATATACATGCTTAAGTGATGATCCTCTGTGCTTAGGAAAAGACGAGTATCTAATGGGTCACTAAAATTAATCTTATTGAAATTTGTTTTTATAAAAGATGCAGACTGAGCTTGGGCAATTTAATACATGATCTAAAACCTCAGAGGTAATATTTTCTCTGGATAAGAGCACATATGTCTGGAACCAAGACATAAAATCTAGAACTACTAGCTATTTGGGAGAGGGATGCACTTTAGGGGCACTATTACCTTACATCCTACAGTTTAATTAAGACTCTTTTGGTTGAACTTTTTCTAGAGCATTCTCAATACATTTTCCAAATATTTGAGTAGCTGTCAAAAAACTGATTTCCAAGAAAGGATACCAGTGCATATATTTAAGGTCGAAACATGCATCTAACCCCTTCTATCAGCAATCCAAGGGAAACAAAGTGGTAGATAGCCATAGGTGGACTCCATTTCTAACACAGATGCTCTTGTCTGGCTTTATGAGAGAAAAAAAATATTTTTCTTCTTCTCTCACCTTCTTTTTTGCCCAGTCTCTCTCCATGTATTCACTGAAATTAGGTAAGCCAGACACACACAAAAAAGAGCTCCTTCTCTGCTGCATCTTAGATGCAGGCACAGATTTCTAACAGAAAAAAAAACCTGCAAATCTTTTTAACTTCTCCTGAAACATTTTAACTTCTGTTGAAATTTGCATGTCCTGTCATCCAAATTGCCCAACATCCCCACCAGTCTCACCTCCAAACACATACAGTACAAGCAAGCACACACACCACTGCTTCCGAGTGGTAAGGGCATGCAGGGAGGACTACAGGCACTGCTTAAATATTAACCAGGTTTTAATAGATGGCATTCCTGCACATCCGTTATTTGTTTCTGTTGTGGTTGTTTCTGTTATTCGCAAAAGAAAAAAGAAAACATATGTGTCATCTTTTTGTAACAGTCTACTACAGAGGAAGGTACAAAAGAACACTTCTGGAAATAGCAGAAGCCAGGCCTGCACCACTGAATTCTTCATCCAGTGGCTACCATTATATCAACAGCTAGAAATTAAGAATAAGAATATACAGTTTGGAGGACGTAGTACAGAACTGTGGTTTGTTTCTGTATTTGGTACCAATATAATAAATATATAATAAAGGTGCACTTGTTCTAATAATAAAACAAACATTCTTGGTTGGTTAGATACTGCACTTTCAGTACTGCACATCACCTAACACTTTTTTTTTTTACAAAAAAAGGTAACTTATGCAATGATTAATAAGAAAACCAATAGTACACGCAAACCCTATTGTAGAAAAAGAGAAAGAAACCAACAAAAATCTAGAATAGTCACTTTCCAAAACAGCCCCCTCCACCTGCACAACCACAGAAAGTAACCAGCTCAGTGAGGTGATTTCAGCACCTGACCTGGACGGACAGCTCCCGGACCCTCTGAATCTTGAAAATGCCAGTAGGCAAAGATAGACAGGTAGGGGTGAGACAGGGAGCTAAAGCAATAGATTCTTTTTAAAACTCATTTAAATATTTCAATTTACTAATGCTCGGCCAGCGAGGGACATTTCTAAAAGTAAAAAATTAAAATACTTCCTCTGAAAAAAAAAAAAAAAACAATGATTAACCAAGGGAAGAGTAAAGAGCTGACCCGAGAGCTGTATCTGTCAGAAACAATTTTTTTCCTGGGACTGTCCTTGAGGCCTCTGGTAGTTCTGGTACTTAATGGAGACTTTAAAAATAACATACTATTGCCTGATCCCAGCTGAGGGTGGGAGTGGAGAGGGGAGGAAGCTGAAGGAAAAGTGAAAGTTTGGGAGCGTGGTGGAGGGGGAAGGAAGGTAACTGAACCTTAACTTGACAGCTATGTACAACACACTAGGCCCCTCCACTCCCTTTGCTCCGGGGGTCAATGTCTTTTGTATATTTGGTAGCTTAAGCAGTTTCTCCTCCTTATCCAGGGGGTGCAGGGTGGAGAGGGAAGACACATCTTTCATCGACAATGAGAAATTATGTGATTTGTCATGCGCTTGGATTGTGTTATTAGTGTTATAATAATTACCATAAATATTAATAATAAAGTATTATTGTCAGCATTATTTCTTCTTCCGAGACTTTCCTTGCCCAATATTTACAAATACCGCACAGTGCCTCGGCGGAGGAGAAACAGAGTGAGAGGGCAGATAAGGAAAGAAGGAAGAGGAAAGAGGCCAGAAGACAGGGGACAAGAAGGGTGGGAGGAAGAAAGCCAGGATGACAAAGATGCTGGAAAGGAGAAATGGGAGAAGAGAAGGGCTGGACAATCAAGACAGTACCACCGTTTGCAAAAGCCCCTCGTCAGATGTGTCCAAACAGGAGGTGGCTGCGTGTGCTCCTTGAGGACTGGGGGCCGGCGGTGGCGGTGGCGGCGGGCTGGGACCCTGGCACGGAAGGCCAGGAGACGTGGAGGCGGCGGCGGCGTTGGAGGGGGCAAAGAAGGCAGCGTCCCGGGGCTGCCTCTCCAGCCGGGTTTCTTTTGCGTGGGTGGGGGCCTGGCCACCCGCCCGGGGCAGCCCCCTGCCTCCGGGGTTGCCGCTGCAGTGATCCCGCTCGTATTCCTCCTGAGCCCTCTGCATCTTCCGCTTCTTCATCCTACGCTTGTGGATGTGAAAGGTGGAGAGGGACAGCACGATGAGGCAGAAGATAAGGGTGACAAGGACAATCAGCACCAGCGTAGAGGAGAAGGACTGGAAGAGCTGCTGTCCCACCTGCGTGATGCAGGTGCCGCCGCCGCCTGCGCTCGCACCGCGGGCACTCGCGTTGCCGCCGCCGGCGTTGGGGGAAGCAAAGGTCCGGTTGAGGAGACAAGGCGGCAGAGCCAGCCTCAGCTCCTTGGGCGCCCTGGCACTCATCGGCGCTGGGCTGGGAGGGGCTGGGCCCACCACACTTCCTCTCTGGGCACACTGTTCCCACCAGCCAAGAAGAGGACTGAGCCCACGCCACCCAAACTACTCCCTGATGCGGGAGGGAAAGTGCCCACGGGCGAAGGACTGAGGGAGCAAACTGCAGGCAAACAAGCCGGCCAAGGGAGTCAGCGGTGCCCAGGAGGTCCTCTCCAGACCCGCCTGGAACGCGTGTCCGTGCGCCCTTTTCCTTTCCCAAGGCACCAGGCTGCAAAGAGAACAGGCTGAGTTAGGACCCTGGCCGCTTCCCAGGGGGCGGGGAAGACCCCAAGGACCAGCCGCCTCTGCAGAGCGGCCCTCTGGGCACACTGCCTCATCTGGGCGCTGCCGTCTACTCTACTCCGCAGTATGAGGACCCCAGCCCCAGCCCCAGCCCCCACGCCCCACCCCGCCTGCGAGCCGCCCTCCAGGGCCTCCCTCCGGCTCGATCGGCAGTTTGCAGAGCTGCTCGCTCCCTGTAAGGGGTCTGAGCTAACACCGAGGAGAGGCATGTTACTCAGCAGGTAAGGAAGCCTCCACCGCCCTCCACAACTTTCTAATTGCCACAGACACGCAGCCGCCAGGGAACACTGTCCCTTCTCCCAGAGCGCTGACTCCCCTTCTTTCCTGCACCCTCCAGACGGATGTTTATGCCGGAATCCTTCCCTTCCCCGCAGCCACCCCAGCAGCCAAGGGGCCTTCGAGTATGCAGCCCTCCCTTTTCTTCCCTCCTCCTCCAGATTCTCTCTCCCCAGACCACGTCAGCCCCCTTGGGTCCCATTCCCTGGGGGTACCCCGGCACCACATCCCACTCCGCCTGTCAGCTGCTGACGCACAGATCCAAGACCGCACTCCATCCTTCTCCAGCCTTCTTCCCGTTACCTCCCATCACCCCCACCCAAAGGAAAAAAGAGCAGTTGAAGACCCTTTCCTAGCCTGAGCCCATTCCCACAAAGGACCCCTTCTCTCCATCTCCCTGTGCGCCCTCCCACTTTACGGTGCCCTGCGTCTTTCTAGAGGGACCACAATTAGAAGGGGGAGGGTTCCCGCTTGCAAAGTTTGGGGAACGGACCTTTTCTCTGGCCTTTTCAGATCCAAACCAAAGGGCCCCGAGGCTCTTCTGGGGGACCAGAGTCAGGCTGACCCGCAGCCCCACAGAGCCCCCTTGCAATGCACTCACGAGGGGCAGTGGCAAACTGTTGCACTGCAGAGCAGAGAGGCTGTGCGCCAGCTGGGGCCAGGTCAGGGGCGGGGGCGAAGCTATGACCAGGGGTGCCTGCGCAGGCCGCTGGCGGGGTCTGTTCTCCGAACCCGTCCACCCAGCCGTCCCATCCTCTAGCTGCACCGCGCCCCTTAGTCCCTTACCTGGGGCCGCCAGCTGGCTGCAGGGAGGGAGCCCCCGCCGCGCGGCTGCAGTGGCGGCTGCAGAAGGCGCGGAGTGAAGGGGCCAGAGACCTAACCGAGCTGCCGCCGCTGCGCCGCTGCCACCGCCACCGCTTCGGGGAGCTCAGCTCGCAGCCTATTGCCAGAGAGGCCGGTGACGTCAGGCAGCCACCGCCAGGGCTCCAAGCCACCCCTCAGGCCCCCACCCCACCCTCTTACCCCAACACCTAATCCCGACAGAGCGAGCCTCAGCCACAAGCTTTCCCAGTTCCCCGCACTTCTGCAGCCCAGGGGCTGTGAGGAGCAGCCCGCCCCGCCCCAGCCGCCCACCTTGCGCACTCGTGCATCAGGAATGGCTCAAGCTCCCGTTCTCTGGCTGCCCGATTCCTCACCCTCAACCCTGGTCCACAGAGTCCTTCGTTTTCACACTCCACGCAAGCATTTCCCCTCCAGGCTCACGCTGCATTTTCTCCCAGGCTGCTGAGGACCTCTGCTGCCTCCCCAATCCTGTTATGCTGGTCTGTTTTGGAACAGAAACTACACTGCCTGTGTCAGAGAGATCAGTGGGCCTTTCTGAAGGCAAGTGTGGCACTAGCTGAAATTCAAACCTGAACACGAATTTAACTTCCTCCTCTCCACGGGAGTCTCCAACTTATTTTCACTCTCGCTGACTCCTGACCCTTCCTCACACTCTTGTTTCCAGGCCCAGACCTTCCCTGGGTATGAAACACTCCTGTGCAGACAATCCGGACCCTCCTGAGCACACACAAGATGCACCGAGCTGGGGGCAGAAATCACCCAGAGCAGTGCAGCCATCAACTGCCCTGTGAAAATTCCCAGGATTGCCCCTAGTATCAAGAACCCCCTCATGGGCCCCTGGGCTTGTTAAAGAGCTTGGTGTCCGTGGTGGCTCTAACAATAACCTTTCCACACAACGGAGAGAACTTCCTGAAAGCTCAGCAACCTGCCTAAACCTGGGCAGAACTACAGGTTGAGAAACCTTGGGGACAGATCAACAGTGCATCTGATAATACAGCAGCTAGCTTCAAAATGAAGCCTCTCATTTTTCAACTGGAGAGGCCAGCTTCAAACAGCAACTAAAGACAATGGATGATCTCTGAAGGCATTCAGGGTCTTATAAATGGACACTTTTCTCTCCCTGTCCTGTATTCTCTAACACAGTGCCTGTCCAATACATACTTGCTAAATTGAGAAGTGCAGTTTACGTTGCTGTGGTTCCCTGCTCTGCATCAGCACTGGGAGAGTTTTGCAAGAAAGAGGATCTGCCATGGGAGAAAGGGCTGTTTAAAAGCCAGGGGTCCCTCCTTCTGACTCCGCATTCCCATCTAGTTCTATTCTGACTTTTTCTCTTCTGCCATGACACAATTGGAGAAAGACATAATATCTTCCCCCAAATGCTGTTTTCATGTATTTAAATAAGTCATCAGCTTTTCCTTCATAATTGTCTCAATGTTTAAAAAATATCCCTCTTTGAGCTAATAATTCAGTCATGCTGAATATTCATGATTACTGAGGAGCTCAGGCAATGCCCTTGGCTGCCAGAATGAGACCCCAAAGCTGATCCCAAAGCTGTCTTAGCTCTCCAGCTTGGAATGAGGGTACCTGATGCCTTGAAAAAGCCAACTGCCACATTTGAACATTCTAACTTTGTGGGGGGTGGGCTTAGGGGATAGAATGGTGAACCTTATTTTCACTATAATCACTGAGACTTCACCATTTGACACCTGATTAAGCCCTATTTGGGGGCACTCTCTTTGCTCCTGAAAAGTTGAGTCTAATCAACATTTTGTAAAGCAAATCCAATTTTGAATACTCCAAAAAGAGATCTGGCTATTTAAGGAGACTCTTTAGAAAAACTGCCTTGTAAAGCAAAGATTTTACATAATTAGAATTAACTCTCACTGTTCTGTTTTCTAGACTTGGAAAAAGGAATTATCTGGTTTTCCCAGTAAGGAACATACACACCTCTACAATATGTTATAATGGGACTACCACGAGTGTGTAATGGGATTCCTTTTGCACACAGAGCTTCGAAGACATGCGACGAGGAGGCCACTGTTCTTATTCTTTTGTTATAAATGATAGCCATCTGGCATGCCAGGAATACTACAACATCTGCACCCTTGTACATAACCTATGAAGAGATCAGGTCTTGCCCAGGAGAACTTTAGTCTACCACAGATGCATGTGATCCCCGAGACGAAGGCACGTAACTAGACCTGATTTAGGTAAATCAAAGACATCAATTTCCAGGTCAAAAGCCTAGCACACTTCCCCCCCTTTTCTTTCAAGAAGAATAGGCTGGAGGTTCCTAATCTGTTCTCACCCAGAGAATAAATGTGCTAAATGCGTCAACCCTGCTGGCACTGGGCAGTGCCTGTCAACCAAGGGAGGGCTGCGACTGCAGGCACTGCCTGGCCGGGCCAACAGCAAAGCTTCCTCGTGACCCCAGTTGCCACTGTTTTGTCACCAAACTTCTTCAGTCAACCTTCCAAGACTGGAGAACCAAGAATTCTGAGAGCCCCAGAATTTTCCCTTGTGATGGAAAAACCTCTCTAGACTCAAGCACTTTCCAAATATTCAGCAACGTAAAAAAGTTACTCTCAACTTTGATCTCCATCTGGCTCAGAGAGAAGCAAGGCACCGGCTCCCCAGTCCAAAAGCACTGACCCCATAACACCACCACTCAGCACTATCATTATTGGCAGAATATTTACTACGTTCCAGCCTGTCCTGAGCTCTCCACAGATTAGCGTGAAGCCGCAATATTACTCTACAGCATTTTTTTTGCATAATCTAAAGTTATTTATTCATTCACTTATGTGCTCAACAAAAATCTGAGTACCTATATAGTAGATGAGGACACTGAAGTGCATAGTAGTCCAAGACCATGCCCAACGCACTCAATTTAAGACCTCACTGAATGACATGGGGGTCTCAGCACTGAACACTTGGATGTAACAGTGTATAACAGAGCCAGATTACGTAAGGCGATCCACACAAGTTCTACCCAGAGAATGTAGATGACAGCAAACTGAAGAAGGGCCAGATTTCTGAACGAAGTATTTTACTCTAGCGCTGCTTGAAATGAAGGTCTTCCTAAAGCCATCTGCACATTTTTTCACTTAACCAAGAAATACTTCCCTTCTCAATGCACAGAACCATGTTGGTGCACTATTTGGGGATTTACACTGATTAGTAAATAGCTGAAACATGGAAAAAATAAATTTCCAGGTTATATAGGCATGTGCAGCTTTAAAGGTCTCATTTCCCAAATTTCAACTGCTATCTGTAACTTTGCCCAAAATGCACATATCTGAGGTTGAAACTGATACTGTCACCTCTCCTTGCATTTTTTCTACTTTACAAAAGGAAAACCTATGCTCACCAACCCCCAGACTTAGGATCAGGCACTATGGGGACCGGAACAAGGAATGCCTTGAGGTTGTATAACTCCTGAGGAGGTGACAGCAAAGCAAAAAGGAGTATTGATGGGGTAGCGCCTTATTTCATCCGGGGGACAAACTCATTTTGTCTTATCTATGTATTGATTTATCTTAGAATTAAATTTAGAAGTGATATGGTTGTCACAGGGACACAAGTATTCTAGTTTATTTAAATTGAAAAATGAACCCAGACCTTTTCCTACAGAGAGTAAGCCTGATCTGTCTACTTGAATTGACAGTTTGAACTGCATTTGCCTGCTAGCTCGTATGGAAGATGGATTATACAAATTCCATGAACTAAATCTATCAATCTGAGGCTTTGACAAAATAATTTAAATACATATAGGATATGGAATGTACTAAAAATGGCATCCCTTGCAGCTATCAATTTATGATTTAAAAGGTTTAGAGGTGGAATTAAAATAGACCAAGGAGTCCAGGAATTTTGAAACTTATTTTAAGGAGGATGCAGGCAAAACACATTGAAGATGTCATTCCATGGTCATAGCCCCCTTGACACCCTCTGGAAGGGCTTAGACATAGAACAGAGAGAGCAGGGGTGTCACAGGGAGATTTATTGCTGGTGTGGGACTTGGAACCACTGGCTTCCCTAGAGGTAAGAAAGGCTGAGAGGCCTCCTACCATTAGGCGCCATTGGCATACATCAGGCTGCAGGTGCACAAACACTTGCTTTCATTGCTTTATACCTCACCCTAAAAGCATCTTCACTCAAGTCTCAGGCCCATTTCAACGTGGGTATTGGTGCAAAGAGGCAAGATTCCTCTGGCTCCATTATCCTTGACTGCAAGACTCATTCATTCAACAAATCTTCTGTAAGTGCCATGAACTGTGCAAGATATTCAGCTTCTCTGTGGCAAGGAAGTCTCGACTGGTAGAAAGTTGCATTCTAGCTATACACACGGTCGCAAAATGAATTTTTTGGACAAAGATAAGGAACAAGAACAGTCCTCTGTTTCCCTAATATTTGTAATGAAGTATCACTCATGTACACTAAGAATGTAAATTGAGTTGATGTGTGGATGTGAAGATACAGATATGTCAAGATATGGATGTCACGATAGCTCAACCAACAGATGTCAAATGATTACTAGCATGTGCATGCGCAACAGATCCTAGAGAATGCGAATTCTGGATCCTGATCAGAAACCCAGTGGCATATGCTTCCTTCAAGCGTGTCAGGCTGTGGATCTGCCTTTCAGGAGAGAGAAAAACTGAAACTACTTCCCCTACGCAGAAAAGCTATGCCTACACTAGGATTTCTTAGCCTCGGCAGTACTGGCATTTACGGTCAGGTAATTCTTTGTTGTTAAGACTGTCTTGTGCATGTAAACTGTTCTGGTAAGTAGAGCTCTAAAAATGGTCTCCCAAGATTAAATTCCTTGGTTATTCAACCAAAAACTAACCTATGCACTACTATGAATAGATTTTTGTAGATGTGACTGAATTCCCTGACACTTCCAGATCTGGAGATTATTCAGACTGGCCTGGCCCAACCTGGTAAGACCTTTCCAAGAAAAGTTTTTTCTGACAGATGTCAAAAAATCTAGAGAGTCAAAGTATGAGGGGGATTCAATATGCTGACTTAGAAGGCAGAAGGGAACATCAGCAAATTAATGTGGAGCTGAGAATGTCCGACAACCAGCAAGGATATGAGGGCCTCCATTTCACGACTGCAAGGAATTGAATTGTGCCAACAACCTGAATGAGCTGAGGAGTGGATTCTTGCCCAAAATTCCTGCATAAGAGCCCAACTTGGCTGACATCCTGATTTCATCCCTGTGAGTCTCTAAGCAGAGAACCTGGTCAAGTACTCTCTGAATCCATCCAAATTTGTACTCCACAGAACCCTGAGAAAATAAATGACTGCTGCTTTGAGCTACTACAGAACACAGTGACAGGAAACTAACACAGATGTTTAGTAGCATCCCAAGTCTCCACCTGTCAGATAACAGTAGCCCCCTCATTGGTCGGAACAACAAAAAATCTTGACTATCTTTAGACATTTACCAATGTTGCAGGGAGTGAGAACCACTTGCTAGATCTACAACTTGTCTGTGTACAGGCAGGAGACCAGGGTACAAAGGAACAGATAGGCATCTTGAGCCCTACTCATATTTTATGATAATGTCAATGACTGCTTTCTCCAAGTTGATAAAATTGACTTTCTGATGTGAAATGAGACCATCAGGCATTTTCTAACAAATCGATCTGTAATAAATTAAAAAACAAAAACAAAAAAAAATCCACAGATGGATCCCCAGGGATCCATCAAGAGGGTTTGGAGAAGAATAAACAGTACTGATAAAATGACTGCCTTCCATGATAAATGAACATTCATGTAAAAAAAGGAATAAGGAAATAAAAGGCAGTATGAGATTGCTAAGTTTGCATATACCTTTGGGTTTTGGATTCTGGCTTCTTATAACACAAAAGTTCACAGCAGGAAGTACCTGGTTTGGGTCACTGATCTGTTGCTGAGTGCAACATGCTCATCTGGAAGATTCTGACGAAACACAGCAGGAGTAAGTGACCTATTCCACATTGTGTGGGCCACCTCAATTCTTCTCTCTTCCTTATGCACAAACATTATTGTATATAGAGATCCAAGGAAAAAAATAAAGTGGTTCTCAGTTTTCAACCGTTGGTTTGATAGTCATTTTCTCATTGTTTACTTATCATTTGATGAATGATATATAAGTGAAGCAAATAAAGCAATGTGAATATGGCTTATAAACAGCCCGGGAGTTATGAACCACAAAGCATGACTGAAAGAAATATACTTAAATTTCTTAAATTTCTTCCAGCTCTGTTACTTATTCTCTAGTTGCTATTAACTATGCCTCTAATTACTGTAACAAGACATATGGGGAGTAAAGTCAGAGTGTCCTTGAGGAAGACAAAGGCCACCACGAAGTAACAGAACTGGCATGTTGAACAGGCACATTTGATGAAAACAAGTGAATTTGATGTGTTTCACTTTACCTTTAGATGTTGTCAGGAAATATTTTCTCTACTGCTGAATGAAAACTTGATAGGCATGGTGACTTTTTCTACCACTTTTAGTTAAAAGTCCTATGTCCTTTTAAATCAGAAACAATGTCCATTTAGTATCTCATCAAAGACACTTATAAACATTCAAAAACTGATTGATCATCTATTTTCTCTTTCCTAGCTTCAGCTAATTTTAGACTGATCACTTAGAGCCATGAAAAGGAATAATATTTGGCTTCTCTATTTCCCTGGCTTGTATGTCTCTGCTCCTTTTTCCTGGCCAGGCTTCCCTAGATTGCTAGTTTCTTATCTCTCTGTAGTCAGAACAAAGGATAAAGGAAAAGGGCAAAGGAAATTTTTACTTCAACTGGTTCTATCCCAAGTTGGCTTACAGTCCTGGGAACTAAAAGATGTTCAGTTTGAGTTAGGATGGAGAACTTGATTCTTGTTGCTTTATTGAAAGGGAAAAATCTGAGGGAAAAAAAATGTTTACCACCTACCCAAGAATTCTCTCACCTGAGGAAAAAGGGAGCAACTGCATCTCATTTGCTGTAGGCCATCATTTTCCAAGCTTATAGCAATTATTTCTCCTCCCCCACGCCCCAGTGACAAGTGACTACAGGAATCCATCCCAAAGAATTAAGCCGATGTCATGAGAGAATGCCCGCACCTCAGAAATTCCCTATCCAGCATTATAGCCCTCACCATTGGGCTAGTGTCCTCAAAGTCCACTTTCAGGTATGTCTGCCCTAATTCTGCGGGGACATATTAGCAGAGCCTGCAGCTCTTTTGTAAATGATTCCTTTTTACTTGGAGCAGGCAGAGCACATTCCCAGGAATTCAAGCTGAGTTCTGCCCTTACTGCCCGAAACTGTGAAGGGGTAAAGGCCAACCTTGCAGAAGACAAGAGTCATCTTTTCAGGTGTCTGCCTCTTCATATTTTCTGGGCTACAAGAATCAGCCATGCTTTATCAATGGACACTGAACCATTTCTGTAGACCCAGGGATTCAGAAGAACTTGTAAATTCAAGATTCTTAAGAACATCAGCCCCACATAGCCCCATCTCAATTCTCAGGGCCATTCCCCTTCCCATCCAGGCCAACTTTAGCATAAGAGACTTGCCAGGGATGAGAACTGAGACTCTGCATCTCTACCTTTTTCACATTCGAATGGGATCTGATTTTTAGCTGAATCTGCCCTCTGGCTACAGAAAATATGTCTTTAAATGCTGTATTAGAGGTCTTCTGAGCTTCACACTGAGAATAATTTGACGGTAGGTTGATTTGAGACTGTCATTTTCTTTCTTTCAGTGCCATTATGACAATGAATAACAATCAATTCCATAGTCCCCATAATTACCATTCCACCATACCTAAAATAAAAAATGCTACATTTAATGTATAAACCTGTGTCCTCCCATTCTAATTCATCAGAGAAGAGAGTGCTCATAATTGCAATGCTCAGCAGGCCAGGGATTCCTACCAGTCATGGGGTTCTTTTTGCCATCTGGCTGGTAAGCCCCAGACTCCTATCATCAGAGCACTCTTCCTTGGGCCACTTCTAGTGTCAGCTGTCACAGTGTGGGTTCTTCCAGAGGCAGACTCTGAGGCAAGGATTTGAATGCAAGTACTTCATCTGGGAGTTGCAGAGAACACCAATAGGGTAGCGAGGAAGGGCTATAAGGAAGGGAAGATGGCCAGGAAAGCACATAACACCAAGCCCGAGACCACTAGAGCTTAACCCAATAGGGAAACTTTGGGAAGTCACGTAGACACAGGGCCTCAGAATTATTCTAGCTCCAGCCAGGGAGCTGTTGTATTTATAGAAGAAAATCACACCTCAGTCTTACATGTCAAGTCAGTCTTGTTCTTTCAATTTATTATTTCTTCTTTTTCCCTCCACTTCCATCCCTGAGCCCTCTTGTTCCTTCCCCCCTCTCTCTCCCTCCTAGCTACAGAAACTGCACTTTATTGATGTCTGCAAGTTTTATAAATATCTTATGTTGCGGAATCATCCACTAAGTAAAAGCCCAATATTTGTCTTTGTCATTCTGACTTGCTTGACTACACATATTCCCTTGAACGCCTTCCATTTTGCTGCAAAAGTCAGTATTTCCCCTTCCTTGTGGCTGAATAGTGTTCCTCAGTGTGGATAGACCACATCTTTTTCATCCAATCTTCTATCGATTGGCACAAGTCAGTCTTGTTTTAAGATTACTCCCAGCAGGAGCTAATTCCCTGGCCCATCTAGTATATTTCTTCTTCTTTTTTAATCTGGCATACTTCTTAACCCCTAGGCAGAGTTGCCCTTCTCTCCACCCCTCCCCCCACTCCAGGTCTAGAAAAAGTCCTTAGGAACAGAGTTATCAGTGATTAGAAATCAACAAAGCATGTGGAAATGAAAGGGTCTATGGAAGATGGGTGGAGCGCTGATGAAATCTGCCGCGACCATCTATTTCCGTGGGGCCCATATTCACTCACATTCATTCCACGGGCAACATCCATGTACCTTTGCCCGGAATGAGTTGACAAACAGATCAACATGACTCCAACAAACCTCCCCGAGTTCTGCTACCCAAGCTGTTTGCCAGACTTTTGTCTTGTAGATTTCCTGCCTAAGAAGCAGACTCAGGCAAACTGAGCCTCATTCCCTACCAACAGCAGCAGCAACTATAAATCTAGCTTTCCAAAGGGCCACAGAGAAGTCCGTCCCATTAGGTAAGGCCAAGGAGGAGTAAAGAATTTTAACATAGCCAATTCCTGGGAATATGTTTCACCACTTTTCCCATCTCCTCACTTTCACACTTTTTAAAAATATCTTTGATCTGATTGTAAGACCAAGGATTTTGATGGTGGTTATTGAATATTTGTTATAAGTGATCACACCTAGTTATATATACACAACAGAATACTACTCAGCTGTAAATAGATGAAATACTAATATTTTCAACAACATGGACGAACCTAGAGGCTATTATGTTTATTGAAATAAGTGAGTTGGAGAAAGACAAGTGTTGTATGATTTCACTCATATGTGGTATCTAGTGGGAGACAAACAGATGAACTAAACAAAACAAAAATAAACTTTTAGACTATTAGACCAATTAGCAGTTACAGGGTGAGAATAAGGAAGAGGGTAGGTAAATTAGGTAGAAAGGAAGAGTGTGGTAAAGGACAGAATTGGACTTTTAGTCCAATGCAGCACATATACATATTCACTTTTAATAATGCACATGCAAAACTTAGGCTACACGTTATACTCTAAGCAATGTTACTTCAATAAAAAATACTTAAATAAGTCGATTATCACATATGAAGATTGTGTGATAATATTTGGTAACTGGTATCTTTCCATCCCACAGCTCAGTAGAAATGGAGGTAGGTTCAACCAACACTTCTCCAGGGGCTGTCTCTGGAGCTAAGAAAGCATTTGGGCACTTTTCAAAGAACTGATTTCACAAAGATCCTGACAAGAATGGAGGGGATCAGAGAGCGTCTACATACCTACTGAATACCAAGACTTTATGTGACTTTCCTTTTCATCTTTGGAGCAGCTCTATGACCTAGGTTCAGCTACCCTCATTTATGGGAATGAAATGAATTCAAAGTCTTGCCCCAAACACAAACTATGCAGCTGGAAGTTCTTGACAGTCTGTCTCCAAAGCCCACAATCGTCACATTGCACTCGGGATGGAACTCACCAACTCTTACATGCTCCCAGGGGTCAGAGAGAGAAATAAATGCGTGATACACATGAAAAGCAGCAGGCAGTGACTCATGAGAGAAGACCCCAGTGTGGACCAAGCAAATCAGACCCCAAGTCCCTGAGCTGGATCATGCCCATGAATCTCTATCTTGCTGATTTAGACCAATTTTAGCCAGCTTAAAGTCACACAAACAGGCATGGACCCTACTTCGGCCAAGACTCATTCTGAAAATGTGGATAATTGTCAAATGTCTGCAAGACTCAGTTTCTACCTCTGCATCACAGAATCTATACATAGTCTAGACTAGTCAGGTGTAATACAAAGTGAAGATTTAAAACACAGACATTTCCTAGCACACCAGAGCACATGGAATAGAAATTCTTCTATTCTCAACATTGTGTGGACTTTAGTCTTGCTCCCTCTTCCTGTCTCTGACCTCCCTTCTCTATTGCCAGCGACTTTATAGCACAGAAAGGAGCAACGGGCGATGGGAACACCCAGAGCACACAGGGGTTCTGCGCAGACCTGGTGGATTTTTTTTTTTAAAGATGTATTTATACAAGCTGGGGTACATGCCAGAGGCGTGGGGCGGCGAGAGGGTTCACCAGAGACAGAGTGGGGAGCAGAACAGGCAGATCAGAAATACACTGCTGAGGGGAGCAGAGGGCGAGGCAGGAGAGGTCTGCCGCGCCATGTGGGATTCTCCCGGGCTGGGCGTCGAACCCGCATCGCGCGCTGCTGACAGCGCCACAGCGCAGCACTCAACCGCTGCGCCACCAGGGAGGCCCACCTGGTGGATTATTTGCAATCAGAGAAGCATGCCCTCGGGGCTGGGGGGGATGCACCTTCACTGGACATGGAGGGCAAAGGCTGAGGCTGTGTGGGAGGAGCTGACACTGCCCGCAGGCCCTACAGCATCAGTGAGGCCAGAAGCTGGGGATGCTGTTTGTCCCTAATGCCATTTTGACTACTGTCACACCAAGGAACCAAAAATTTAAAAAGAGCAGATACTCGAACAGTTTGTCACATTATTTTTGTGTCACAGAATAGAGTCCTGGCATATTGTGTTGCTTTATAAAGTTTTTTCAATGCAATTCTTTTATTCTTAGGAATTTGACCATATAACCCAAAGAAATGGACTCTTCTCCCCTTGAGAGGAGAGGGGGGAAGCAAGCTCTGGGGCTGATGATGGCATCGGCTCACACGAGAACCCCTCTTGCTCTCAACTTGAGGTTTTCATCAAGGGCATTGAAACTTAATACACTGTAATCCATTATTTAAATCAGGTATTATGTCAACAGCAGCTCATTTGTTTCTCAGAACATTAACATAATTCAAAATTATCTCCACATCTGTCATTCTTTGCTAACAATAGCAAGTTGCCATTAAGTTCTCCAGTGTCATCTAGGAATTAATTCTCCAGAGCAAAACCCAAGGAGAACCTAAGAGGTTTAGAGTCCTTCCCAGAGCTACAGGGTTACTTTCTCAATAGTGACAGGGGAGAGAGAAGCGGAGGGCCGGGAGGGGGGGCCAGTTCATGGATCCAGATGCCCCGAAGACCCAAACACGCCTCTATTGTAACATTTATCACATTCCTGAAATCAGTCACCTATGTGTGCAACTCCTTCCTCGGCCACAAGACCCTGGCAGACAGCCGTCATGTTTGCCTCATCTCCGCACCATCTGAAATAGATGCACCATCCCTAAAACCCCACACGCACTCACTTCCATTAATAGTTTTAGCCTCCTCCCAGAAGCTGCGCACATAGAGACATGAGCAGATGGGCTTGAGTTCTACTCCCCCGTGTCCTCTGGTTTATCCTTCTGTGAAGGTCAGGATGACGATCCAAACGGTCCAGGGAGGACTCTCCAGGCAGAGGCGGAGCTCCCCCCAGCAGGGTTGGGAGTACACTGGAAGCGCTTTCTAACATGCCTTTCTCCCAGATGCCACCCTACAGAGAGTCGAAGGGAAGGAAGCTACCGGGAGAGCAGGGGAAGGGGTGAATACTCAACAAGGACCGCAGGGCACAGCACCCGCAGACGCTCGCAATTAAACCTTGGCACACCCCTCAAGGACAGAAAGTCGTCTCCATTTTATCGATGAAGAAAATGAGATGTTGATTTTTTACCCAAAGATTCACAACTACTAAGTGATGAAGCCAGGATTCAGGATTTCCTGCTCTGTAAAGTCTGTTCCTTCCATTAATTCAAAGGAAAGATATTCCTGAGCGACACAAAGTGGGAAGTCACCGAACTTGGGGCTCCATCCTTCACTGGCCAGGTCCCTGCTACTCTTGGCTGGGGCCCTTCATCACAAGTAGTGAGGAGGTTCTGGTGTTTAGAAAGCAGAGCTGGTGTTACTAGGACCCAAAGGGCTGCCTGCTCTTGATTAAGGCTGTATCTGCTGTTCGTTCAATGGTCCAGCACCGGCTAAGTGAGCTATCTTCAGTTTTATATAATGCATAAAGTCGCTATGATTTGTTTACACACCCATACAAAGTACTAGATGCTCTATCAGGCCGTTTATAATTTATATGTTTTTGGGTTTGTTTTTTTTTTTTGTGAGCCAGTAGTCAAAAACAAAACTCACAAAGAATTTACTTCCAAACCTTCTCTTCGAGACAGGGCTATTAATGTTCAAGGCCAATGCTACAATTCCATGACTTAAATGTAACCAGTGTTGCAGTACCTAAGAGAAGGGCACATGTGACAGTTAAGTTTTAGTGAAAGCTTCCAGAAACTAGTGGTTCTGGCTAGGGAACCCCGTAAAGTCCACTATGGTCCAGAAGAAAGATTTGCAGAGGGTCAGGCCCCAAATTGCTTCAAGGGAAACAAGGGCATGTATAACATATTGGCGTGCTGTGAAGACTTTTTACCACGAGCTCATTCCTGGTTGTCTACATCAGAAAGTAAGAGATGAGCCCAGCCACCACCACCACTCCCTGCAAATAAAAGAAAGCTCTAATGGTAGAAGTGCAGATACAAATCACAAAAGTCCGAGTGGAGGCAGACGCCAAGTCAGAGCTCACAGAACAGAGTCAATGGGCGGTACGTGGGGTAGGCACTCCTGGGCAAGGTTCCCACCACCTGCCAGATGCCCTGTCCACCTTGAAGCAGCAGGTCTGCTCAGCCCTGGCGATGATGGACACTTCTCCTGACTCTGCTGAGGGCCGGCGCTGCCGAGTTGCCGCCCACCAAGACACACACAACCTCCTCCCTGACTCTAGCCTCTCCCGAGCGCTGCTGATAATCAAGGTAGAAAAGTGTGTCACTGCTTTGCAGGTTTTCTATGCCTGAGTGCCAAGTCTCCTTCCCCTGTCACTTGACCTCTGTCTCCCTTTTGAGTTAACAGGACACTGGCATGCATTTTGTCTGGCCTCCAGAGATGGTAGAAGCTTTAGGAAAGGCAGTGACTGGCAGCAGATAAACCTGGGCCTGAAACCAGTTACTGCCACTTAACCCAATTGAGCAAACAGGATTAATTTTTTAAACATTCTGAAACGTGACCTCAGTTTGCTCATCTCAAAATGGGAATTGTCATCACTTCCTGGAAAGGGATCAAAGAGGATATGGGTGGGGGGGAGTATGAGAGTCCCAGAGATGTTCAAGAAATGTTCATTCCCTGCCTCTCCCCTCTTTCTGTGCCCCTAAGACTACAACACGTCTTTTAAGAAGCCAGATTCTCTCTCTGGCAGGGCGTGACACTTAAAAATAGAACACATTTGCGATGATGGCTATGCGATCTACATAAAATAAAGCACCTTCTGTCAAATAAATAAACAGAGGAGAGCACGTGCACGTGCTGATTTCTATTCTAATTTCACCATCGGAGTGTGTGGAGGTCTTCGGGAGCCTGACCTTGGTGTGGCGTTCCCACTGACTGTCCCCATTGGTCTGTTTGATGTCACACAAACGTCTCCCTGACAGATTGAAAGCACTTTCTTGAAAACAAAGAGATTGGAGAGATCTAATAACCAGTAGATATCTATTACTCTGGATGGCTGGGGGTAGGGGAAATGTTCTGGTAACTTGCCATTCTGCTTACTGGAGAGCCAGCGTGTATGCCTGAAATCACTAACGTGTGAAGGGCAGAATTCATCAAACACATGGCAACATCAAGGCCACGAGGTGTGGGGTGACCTGGGGGCCTCCCCGGAGGCTGGCGGGGACCTGGTGCGCACCAGGACAGGCGACAATCGCTCCTGCTGGCCCCGAAGAACAAGCAGAGCTGGGCTCACCTGCTCTGGAGACATTTTTCAAGCATCTTTGACTCTGATGTATGTACTTCTACCTTTCTCTCCATGAAATCAAAGGACAAAAGAGGTTCCATATAAGGCTCAGCTTGAACACTTTAGTGAAAAGCAGCCTCTCACGTCCACTGGTCACCGAGTCACGCGCGGGTCAGCACGTAGACCTGCCCACCTTCTGGCTCCACGCGGACTGACCCAGACGTGCAGAAACTGATGTGCTGGCAGGACGCCCAGAACGTTTGTTTTATTGGTGTGTGTAATTTACCACGTAGAGCAGACTTCAGTTAACACTGTGAGAGTTTTGCCCTAGATTCAGACTTTTCATGACTAGGTTCATGATACATAAGCGATATCTACTCTGGCCTCTCAACAGTGTGCCAGCACCATCTTTCCGTGTCAATGTTTTTCCTCCACATGAGCTTTAATGCCTGTGGAGAGTCCATGTATCATAAACCATAACATACTCTGAAATCTAGCAACGCCCTCAGAAACAACACTATTATTTAAAGAGAGGACAGGAAGAACACATCATGGCTAAATCTTGACTCCCCCTCAAGTTTACATCTACTGGCTTAAATCTAGGGGTGGAACTGAAAGACCCAAGTCATTTTTTAAACATACATTGTCAAACTAACTGTTCTTCAAAATTGAAACCAAAGTATGCATTCTACCCACAGAACACTGCTCTTTATGTGTCTCTTCCTGAGGAAACTGAATCCTTTCTGTTTTTTGGACAAGAAGTCACTGACATATTTTTGAATGAATAAGTTTATGCATCCATTGTTTAAATGACTATGTAAATGAGGTAAGTTATACACTGTTTCTGGAACTCAGTTTTCTCTTTTGAAAATGCAAATTTTATGTTACGTGTTCTCAAACATTCTGGGATTTTCCAGTCTCTCGTGAAAAAAACAAGGTGTCTTTGGGAATTATACACATGTACAGTATATAGTGTATACAATATATGACATACACAAAGTACAACCACAGGGATAGGATTTGCAAGTATCTCCCACAGATAAACCAACCATAATTATATAGACATATACATGGGATGTGCTAAGTTTACATGGGTTAATTGCCTTGAAGGGGAGGGTTACAGAAAGATGATATGGGTCTGATAAACAGAGGGCTCTGAATTTCTATCTGGGCTAAAAAAAAGCCCCTTTCCCACTCAGGGTTTTGTGTATGGTTTATATCTAAAGAACAGGAGAGAGCTTTATCTTGAAGTCCAGTTTCCTTAGGTGATTTCACCAGGACAAGGAAGCCTATCTCACTAGACTTCTAGAATAAACACTTCAATCACTTCATATCACGAGGGTGGACTCGCCTCTCTCGACTCTGGAGCAGACACTGTCCGCCATGCATGCAGCTCTCACGCCTGCCTTCCAGAACGCTTCATCCCTGCTTCACTGGGATGTGAAGGGATGTGCTTGGCTCCCACCTGCACCCTGTTTGTCATGTTATTAATTAATCTGTGGTTGTTCATTGGAAATCTATACTATGCCTCTTAAGCTATGGGGGGAGAGGATGTTCAGTGATACAAAGTGGTACATACCATGCAGGTATAGACACGACTCAGAGCACACATGGAGGAAGACAGTGCCCATCGCTGGGAGTCGGGGGAAGTCGTACAGAAAACAATTCTTAAAAATGATTCAGA
The DNA here is from genome assembly GCA_004024925.1 of Scalopus aquaticus. Taxonomy (NCBI): domain Eukaryota; kingdom Metazoa; phylum Chordata; class Mammalia; order Eulipotyphla; family Talpidae; genus Scalopus; species Scalopus aquaticus. Next base: position 51,314 of record PVIJ01003629.1, read on the forward strand.
GAGGTTCCTAAAGAATGGATTCTGGCTTGCCAAGTAGGTGCGACAGCATGGCTGGCAGAGTGGAGAAGAATCGGCCTCCAGCAGAGACTGAGCCCAGAAAGGGGACCCAGAAGAGTGGCTCATTGCTAGCTGGGAGCTTTTCTATCAGTCTCCCAGCTCGTGCCACTCGCCCCACTCCGTCCCGACAGCGTGCTCACACAGGGGGGCCAGTGGAGGAGCTGAGCCCTGGCTTGGTCCCCCCTTTGCTGTCTGCTCTGTGACTGGCTTTGGGACCCTGGCTTCATCCAGACTGTCTCCACTCTGCTGTTTGAGAGGGACCCCAGGAGATGCAACCCCGACAGCACTGCAGGTCCCCTTGCCTGTCATTCTTTTTCTGTAAGGACTGACCTGTTCCTGGAGAAATACCTTTAAAGGAATGGCGATCACTGTTACCCAGGACAAACAAGCCTCTTCCACTACACCTTGGGGTCGTCCCAGCCACCTTTAAATTACAGAGGTAGACTTGTTGCTTCCTCAAAGCCTTCTGCTTTTCTCAAAAATAAGTGTTCTTTCTTCTGCCCAAGACTATTCTCTTTCCCTGGGTCCTAAACGAGTGCTTCCCAAATCTGGGGAGCAGAGAAATCACTTGGAGACCTTGTTAAAAATACCCCAAAACACTCAGTTGACTCTAAATCTCCAAGGGTGAAAGTCAAGAATCTATTGTTTAACAAACTGGTGGTCCCTTTTTGGTAAAAAAAAAATAAATAAATAAAAATCAAGGCTGTGGGGAGTACATATGCAGCGAATATATGCCAGATGATCTGCTGAAACCAGCCACACTCTGGTCTGGGGCAGTCTCCAGGGCTCACTGTTCTGTATTTCCATCCGTTCCCTTCAGAAACTTCTGTGGAAGAACCACCTACTCTCTTTATCCTTTGACCTCACGTATCTTCTCTCTCGATCCCGTTCCCTCCATCCATCAACTGGTTCAAGAATCTCATATACACACACCCTCTCTGAACTCTTCCTGCCACCTTGACCTCTTCTACTTCCTTAACAGCTAATTTGCTTTCTAGTGATAACTAGGAAGGAAAAAGGTCTCATGTCACACTCTCACCTCAACTTAATACATTCTCATTTCTGTTCACCAACAAATTCACAAAATTATTTTTATGAAGTTCATCCATCAGAGCTGGTGAGTCTTTCTCTTTGGCCTGGAATAGAGTTTTTCACTCTGTAAAGTTAAGACAAACTGTCACCAATATTCTATGAAAGGACTGTCCTTTGGCTTAAATTTTTCATTGGAATCCCCATTCCAATTCTGCTCTTCTCACTGGATCAGGCACCCAACTCAGCTTCTATGTGTTTTTATATGTGTGTATGTTACCACACACACACACAGAGCACTGTCTGTTTGTAGAGCTTACATATTATTCTACTATCAATATAATTTTGTTTCTTTCTTCCTTTGCTATGGTATTTTTTTGACATATGTCCATATTGCTATATATAAATCTATTTTATACACCTTCACTTCTGAATGGTATTCTGTTCTGTACCTATACCACAATTTACTTAACCACACATGAACGATGAACAATTTGATTACCTGCAATTAGATGCTAAAATAGCCCTGTGATACACATTCTCATGTATGTACCCTTGAACTTCTGATGACAAAGTTTCTTTTAGAATTACGAGGTGAGTTCACTGATTCTAAATTCTATTTGGACCTCAACCCACAACTCAAATCTGATTCAACTGGTCTAGGATGGGAATTACATGTCAATCGTTTTGTTAGGTGGTAATAATAGGTAGATGCAGTTGAGAATCACTTTTCTGGGTCTTGGTCTTCAAAGTGCTGCTTACAGACCTGTAGTACAGGCATTTCCTGACCAATTTCAAGCCACCCACAGACCTACTCAAACATTTTAAGAGCATCCTCAGGTGACTCATGTTGTTAAATAAACTCATGTTACCAAAAGGGACTTGAGAAAAAAAAAAAGGCATTTGGCCGTATCCAGCCACAGTTTCAAAAGAAAGATGGAGAGGAAGATGAAGTAAAGATGTCTGACCTTGTGACGATCAGGGATCCCGAGGGAACGTAGACAGAGCAAGCCTCCCACCCCCTTAACTCCCCGTACCCCTCCATCCATCACCCTCATCTGCCCTATTCCTTTTGTGAAGACCCCAGAGAGCGAGTTACACTATGCTTTCATTTTGTAGTGTTTTTAAAATACGGTTAAAATGTATGACTATTCTTTATCAGCACTCTGGAGGAAATGAGCATGGAATACAAGTCTGGGGTAAGGGCTGAATTTGGAAGAAAGAACAAAGAATAAAGTTGTTATGCCATTGAAACCTTCAGAGAAAACCAAGGAACTCTTTTTGTGCCTCTTTAGGGGATAAAGGTGACAGAGACCTTACCAAAGTTGCAGGAATTTGGAAGAGACATAAAAACATATAAACCCCCAGTTTTCAGCATTAAAAGGAATCTGATTCATCACTGATCACATCCCTTATTGCAATAGAAACATTACCTAGTTGCAGGAATAAGTGTACCCTGCCTGGAGGCTCTTCCAGAATTCTAGACCCCAAACAAGCAGTGAACCCTGGCTGGGGAAGGTTTGGTTCTTCCTTGCAGATGCTTTGAGGGGTGCCTACTTGAGAGCACAGATGAATAGAGGAGAAATCGACAATAAAAACGCACACCCCGAACAGTGACATTTAGCAAAGTGATTAGGCAGTGACATTAAACAAGCTCCCAGGCCATTTCCAAGTGATTTTGAGGGGCACCTGTGCTGCTCAGGAAGGCCAGGTTTGAGGCTGGGAAACAAAGAAACTTAATTAAAACCTGTGGGTGCTTGAATTATTTGGTTTTTTTCATCAGTATACCTTTTGCTTTGTTAAAGGATTTAAATTTTTTTTTTCACCCAAAGGCACATAATGAAGAAAAAATATTTGGCCAGAGTAAGTGCAGGTGTGGGGACGAGAAAGACATTAATAGGTTTTTTCCTACAGTAAAATCATCCACCTCTGACTCCTGCACCCCAGACAGATCTGTGAGCACAGGACTGTTTTTAATCACTGTGGCTTACACATTATTAATTCTTTCGTGTCTTGCATTTATCAGATCCTTGACTGTCTACAATCATTCTACAGAAGCTGAACTATACCTGCAAGAGGCAGGGGAGTGAAAGTTCTCCAGCAAGTGATACCTGCTTAGTAAAACCCAGATAGACCCCTGCTCCCACTGCCACCTCAGCCTGCTCCTCCCAGGTGGTTATCTGACTTCTCTGCACCCAGGATTCTGGATACTTCTTGCTCCTAACACCTTGGCTATTATATTATATTATATAAGGGAGAAGGGGGCTCTTTAACCTTCAACATATGGCTTTCAAGGTTGCCTTAAGTTTCAAATCCAGTTGGCAGACATGTGGGGAGTTTTATGGGACAAACGGAAGAGGCAAACATCATCCGCTGGACAGTCCCGTGGCTGGAACTTGCTGTGAGAGCAGCGAGGAAATGTAGTCTAGCTGCCAGCTCGGGATTGGATACTGTAACAGTCATTGCAAATTTATAAATTTATTCTTATTTTTTATTAGAAATTTGACCAGACCTGGGCCTCCCTGGTGGCCTAGAGGTTAAGTCTCAGTATTATACCATGATTACCTGAGTTCGATCCTTGGCCAGGGAACTGACCCACATGGCGCAGCGGACTTCTCCTGTCTCGCCCACTGCTCCCCTCAGCAGGGTACTTCAGTAGATCTGCCTGTTCTGCTCCCCACTCTGTCTCTGGTGATTCCTCTTACCCCTGGCACCTCTGGCCGACACCCCGGTTCTTGTATGTGTACATAAATAAAAAAGCTTTAAAAAAATACTTGCTCAGGTCCATGAGACATATATCACCAAGAGTGAATCCTAACATAACTTATGATGCATGTCGATAAAGGCTCATCAGTTATAACGAGTGGACCATTCTGGGGGCGGGGGAGAATGTTGATCCCCGGGAGGGGATCAAGTGTGGCAGCAGGGAGTATATGAGAAACTCTTTTGCTCGATTTTGCTGTGAGTATAAAAGTGCTTGAAGAAATTGTATCAAAAATATGCAGTGAAAACAACACAATTATTCTGGATCCAGCTATCTTTTGGTCAATAGAATAGATGCTGTGAATGTCATGTGATGAACTAAATGAAGTCCTGCCCTTTAAGAAGACGCTTATTACTCATTCGGGTCAACGTAGCATGCTTATACAGGAAAGCGGCATTCAACACACGAAGAATACTGTGATCATGCATGTCATAGTCATTCTGCACTCCCTCCCATTGTGGGTATACATCCCTGCCCACTGTCATTGATTTGGCCACATGCCTTGATTTGGCAATGGAGCCTTAGTGCATGATTTGAGCAGAAGCCTTAAGTGTGGCTGCGTGTTTGGCTTGCTTCTTCTGCACTCAGGGGTCTGCCATGAGAACCTGCCTCAGGGAGCCACGCCCAGTTACCCTGGAGCCAGAACGAACAAACACTGAGCAGACCTGAGCTCCACTCCCCACCTGCAGCCCAGCCCAGCTGACTCTCAAGAGGAGGCCGAGCTGCCCAGCTGAGCCCAGTGTAGACGGACTGAACACAGTAGTTGCCCTCTTACACCACACCAAACAAGCGTGCCTAAAAACCATAGTAAACGATCTGGTCAAAATTGGCCCTAAAAGAATGTATAAGTTGAGGTGGAGGGTTTGGAGAGAGATCTTGAACACAGAGAGGGTCACGGCCCAGCAGCCCTCCCCACCTGCCACATGGGCCACACTGCGTGATCAGGCCTCCTAGGAGAAATGACACTGTGATGATGACGATGATGAGAACCCCACGGGGTGAGGAGGGCTGTCCCAAATGTCAAGGCCAAGATCCAGGAGAAATCCAAGGAGGAGAGGGCTTAACGCACATAGTTGGTGGGTCTCGGTGGGCAGTGAAGACGACCAGCCAGCACGTGTACTGAGGTATGAGGACTGCACAAGGTAGATTTCAAAGAATGTTAGAAAGGACCACTCCTGATGGCAGTGATTGTCTATGCCTTTGCTTTCGTTGCTACACACATGTGACAACAAAGTGGTCTGTAGATCAACATTTTAGAAACTGCAAACCGAGGTTTGAATTACACACACACACACGAGGGTTGGTGTCATTCCAATGAAGACATTTTCAAGGTTCAGAAGAGGGACATCTGGGTCAAGGTAGACATCAGGTAGAAGCTGAGTTGGACAGCTGTCTGTCAATTGCCAAAAGAGAACTTCTGAATCTCTTACTTGCTAGAGCCTAAAGGGGTGGGGCAGGGAGGAGGAGCGGAATGAGAGGCCTTCCAGCTGAGGTTTTCAGGGCTACAGGGCAAAATGATGTGCTTCTTCAACTAGAAACCATCCAGAACAGGTCCTGCAGCTAAAATCTTAATCCCTTTTGCAATAAACTCCCTAATCCCATAGCAAAGGGAACCTGTAAAGTTCAAGGGAGAAGGACAGAGCCAGTTTGAAGCAGGATTTCATTAAAGACACAAAGGACTGAAGTTTGCAATTGCAAATGACAATCTCAATCTGTCAGTCAGAGGCAGGTAAGAAAGGGCATTTTAAATGGAATTCTTTCCTGGGGGAGACTGATAGGAAAAAAAGAACATACCCAGATGGCTAGCACCTAAGGGAATATGAGAAGGACCTGAAGGAAGTCAGGGAAAAGAAGATAAAATAAATTTCATATGCACTGCTTCTTATTGCCATTTCTCCTTTGTATAGTTGCTATGGGAACTATGTTTCGAAAGCTCGCTAAGGCTGTGTCTATGCAGGGCAAAGTGATCAGGCATTTGTGCTGAAATGACCAGTCAATTTAATCCAATTGGTTTAATTGATTTATTCCCAGTTCATACTCCCCCCTCAACCCTGGCCAAAATTCAGTAGTTGCTTAACTGAATTCAGTGGCCTTGTGTAGTAATCAAATTGGTAGATCTGCCATCTATATTCATGTTCTAGAATACAACATCTCCTACGAGGGCCCTGTTAGTTCTGGGATTACAAGCAGTTCCAGAAGGGCGTGGAGAGTGACTATGAAGGCAGGAAAGGACAGCTGAATAATTTATACACTAGTGTGAGGAACGACACACACAAATGGAGGAACAGGGAAAAGTAGTACACTGGGAGCTAAGCAGGAAAGAACCAAGAGAGAAAAGTGGCCCGAGGCAAGTAAGCCAGGTCTGAGAAATGGGGGCCCAGCACCCAGCGGAGACCTGGGCAATGAGGCCACCCTATCCAAGACCAAATTTAATTATATATGTAAGGAAAATCTTCATGGATGTGGATCCTAAAGTCAATGGAGCAAAGTGGGGGTATACATCCCACATTCAAGAATGGGGTAGGGGCCTGGGACTTCAAGAAGAGTGGAAGGAGCTCGCTCATAGGACCAGGAGAAGATGAATCATAAGACCTGATGCTCTCGATTAGATGTTTGCTCCGTCACATAGATAGGTGTCTCTGATAGAAATGTTATTTCTGGAAGAAACCTTAATTTGGGGTAATATGACCAATTTTGATTCTTCTGTGCGGTTAAGAAAATGGTAAAAATTTCTCGTGAGTCTGCAGGGCCTCATATGACCTCTACTGGGAATAATCCACAAGTCAAACAACACCTTTTGAGGAGGCCTGTTCTAAATATCTTGGGGAGGCTAACCCTTCATAAGCAGCTCCTCAAGCTGCTACCTAACCTGTTACCAAACTGAGTAACCCTGCCCCCACCCAGCCCCTGCCACCACCTCCTCTCTGGAATCCAGCCATCTGCTCTGAGCCTACTACAACTCCAGCAGCCTGCAGCTGGCACCTGCCCCTGACTCGACAGAAGGAGATGCTTCTGGACAAGTGATCCAGGCACAGCTGCCCATTTCTGTCAAACTGCCCCAAGCTCATAGCCAGGACAACTTTGCTGAGGTTGCATCAAAGAGTTACTCCTCTCCACCCCACCTCACATTGTCAACCCAGAGTGCAGGGCCAGGCTTCTAAGTTCCCCACCCTGAGTGCATGCCTGCCATCTGCCCCACTTTTGCCTGCCTCTGCCAAGGTCAGAAACTCAGGCTAACTGGACAGCAGGACATTCTCTTTTAGTGTCGTTATCCTACTGTTTATATCTCCTTTTTTTGTTGTCGCCAAAGAAGGAAATAATGAAAAGAGTTAACCACACCTAAGGCAGGAAAGAGCCAGGTTTATAAAAGCCAAAGTAGTCTTGGTTTCCTTGGGGGGGAAATACTGAAGATGTGTGAGGATGAATCCTTCATGAGCAGGACTGGCCTCATGACAGGAAACAGGCTTGGGCTCTCCCCTTCCTATACTGCCCTGCACCTCAGTTGCCAGGACCTACCTCTATGCCCCTCCTAACACCCCAACTGCACGCCCTATAATCCAGGCAGCCTCCTGCAGCCACTGCCCGCCTTGCCCTCACCAATGCTCCTGTGCTCTAGGCCCTGGGAGAAAGGGCCCTTCTGCAGGGGAATGAATGATAATTGGGACATCAGGCAAAAACCCTGCCCTAGACAGGTTACTCCAGGAAAGTCTCTTCCATGTCAACTGTGGAAAACACCTCTGGAAAGGAAATCAGAGGTGGGCTGTGGAAAGAGAAATTCCTAATGAATCAGATAGATAGTAGAATGATTTCCATCTTTCACAAAAGCTGGGCTTGCTATTCTCTAGAGACTAGAACTCAGCACTCTGCTTATAAAACTAAGCTTAATTACAAATAAAATGCAATGACAATAATCAATAACAACTGCGATGCCACTAGAGTTTCTAAAATGCCTTCACACATGTTATTATTCCCTTGATTTCCACTTTACCCTAGAAGGTATATTTGACTTTACAGCTGAGACTCAAAAATATTAAATGTCTAATCTGGGTTGTCTGATGCCAAGTTTCATCCTCGTCTTGCTGCGCTTTCACGGCCTCTCTGTTGCTTACCTGTTGGTCCGCTGATGTTTTTACAGGTTATCATTTTTCTTTTTTCATTTTCTACATAATTACCTGATAAACAAAGGGCTTTAGAGTCAGCTTTTGTCTCTAATAAACTTACTAAATTAATTAGCTTGTTTAAAATCATTCTTAGATTCTTATGTATAGAAGCTTAAAAAGCTGAACTCACAGAAACAGAGAACAGACTTGCTGGTGTGGGGAAAGAGGAGGGTGAGAGGTAGTCAAATATACAAACTTCTGGCTTTAAGATGAATAAGATTTGGGGATGATGCACTTGGTTTTCAGGTAAATGTATGACGTGGTGAACAAAGTTAACAATACTCCATAACATATTCGAAAGTTACTAAGACAGTAGATCTCGAGAGTTCTCATCACAAATATTGTAGCAATGGGAAGTGATGGAAGAGTTAAGTGACCTTACGGTGGTAACCATTTCACAACAGATACACAGATCAAGTCACATATTGTACACCTTAAATTCATACAAGATTTTATATCATAGCTCAACAAAGCTGGAAAATAAATGCAGGCTTACCTCGGAGACAGCACGGGTTCGTTTCCAGGCCTTGGCAATAAAGTGAATCGAGATAAAGCGAGTTGCTTGAGTGTTTTGGTTTCCCAGTGCATAGAAAAGTTACTAGACTACAATGTAGCATAAGCGTAAGTGTGAGATGACATGTGTAAAAAAAATGTCCATACCTCAATTAATTGGACAGGACTGTGGGGCAAGCAGGCGCTGTTGGAGAGCTGGCGCGGGCAGGCTTGCTGGACACAGGGCAGCCACAGACCTTCCATTTGTCAGAAACTCAGGATCTGCAAAGAGCAATAAAACAGAGCACAAACAAAATAAGGTTGTCTGTCAGGCATTCAGGAGATTGGCTTAAATTGTATATGAAACATAGCATTTTCTGAACCTTAAATAAACAAATGCATGTGCATCTACTGAACTTTCTCTTGTTCATAAGACATTCTCCATACCCACCTTACCTAGAAAAATTACTTCAAAATTCTGTGTCTTCCCAAGTACAAGACCAGATCTCAGCCTTGGGGCCAGACATCCAGGGCACGTAAACCAGCTGCAGGCACTGACCACTGAAGATGACAATCGTCAGGCCACATGTGATCAGACACATTGACTTAGGATTTAACGACTTCGTTCTACTGCTAGGTTGCTTTGAGGTGTGTGCTTTTGTGTGTTCATGCATGTGTGTGCCTATGTGTGCACAGGCAGGAACATTCTTTGGGAGAATAGTAAAGGGGTGGGTGGTTTGGGGGTGAGGTGTTTGGGGTGTTAATCAGCCTGTCTCTCGACTTGTGAGATACGTAAGAACATGCTAATGTCTCCGAGATTGATTGCTCCCCCTTTCACATTAGCATAACCCAGTAATGATGGTGATTTTAAGAATGTAATTTGGCAGATGACTGATTCATAATTTGGTCCAATCACTTATGGTATTTTCAAACAAAAACAATTAATAACAGTGGGAGATGTTCTAATTTGAAAACCAATGTCTGCCCAGGAAGGAGCCATTTCTGCATAGATTTTCGTAATGATTTTATTGTGACTAGAACAGGACACATCCTAAGGAGCTAATTGAATGATAGATCACAATGGTGCCAATTGGGCTGAATATGTTCTAAGGAAGTATCTCCTTCCCAGAAGACTGGGATGAAGGCTTTAACAGTATGAGAAAAACATCGCCTCCAAAACCTCCTCCAGGGCTGAACTCTAGAAAGCAGATCTTCAGAGACTAGAGAGGAAGGAACTTCACAATCCCAGTTGAGACAGATCCTATGAGACTCGAGAGCTAGGCCAAATTGCTCCATCATTAGCAAGAGATACCTCTAGCTTTCTTCCAGGAAACTCTGGAAAAGAATTGCCTGATACATAGTAATATACACTCTACATTGAAGCAGTTTTAATCCTAGGGATTTTCAATACACCTAGCTAATTGTCCTGGGTGGCCTAACAAATTGAGTTGAAAATGACAAGCTGCTGGGTATTGACACGCACACACACTGCAGGCACAGGGCACTGTCAGTGGGGATAGGGTCCAGCCTCTAAGGCAAGCTTTGAAAATTGATTAATTTAACCTAGGTAGAGAAAAGAAGAAGAGCCTTTTCTACCTTTTTTCCAGGTAGAGGACTGCAGCCCCCAATATGGTTCCTTACACAAGCTTACAGGCAATTTGGCTTCTGAGACCTAGAGAAAGAAGGAGTAGGATGATCGCCCCCTGGGATTCTGTGCAGGATGGTGTGGGGGGGGAGCACAATGAGTGGGCCTGGAGCACTGGGGGAATGAAAGCAGCAAAGGAACTATATGAGACAGATCTCTTTTCTCTGCAACCTGTCAACAGAAGGGCCAGGCCTACCCCAGAGCTTCACAACGCTCCCGCCGCTCCTCCTGTGCCCAGATGTTGCTCTCAAAAGCACTCCCTAAGAACACCCCCCCACACACACACCAGCTCAGTCAGCTTCCTGGCAGAGGCAACCTACAACATATAAAGTCCACTCCCGGTTCCGGGTGTCAGCCACATTGTCAGGGTGTCTCCTCCATACCAGGGGCTGCACTCCCAACCTGATGCCCCCAAACGCTGGCTCAGTGACTCATCCCCTAACCAAAGCACACAAATGATCCTCCCCGGCAAACAATTCAATCCCAGGGAATGTCCCAACAGAAGAGCATTTGCAGGTGCAACTGTGAGCCGAAGGCAGTTCTCCCTGACCCGACCCCGTCCAGATCTGGGATCCCGGGAACCCAAAGGCGCAATTAATGAGGCACAGAAGGGTCAGCTCAGCAAGGATCTGACAATCTTTATTTAGCAACCATGCCTTTATATACTAGTGCTTACGCAAGCAATTACCCACAAGCCATTGTTACAACAGTAATTTTGTTATGACCTTCTAAATTCCCTATAAGGAAGCGGCATTTGTGATAAGAGTAAAAATACAGGCATTATCACAAGAGCATGACCAGCAACATACTAAGGAGGCAGTCTCTGATTCTCTGTGTCCTGGTTTGGGTTGGAGGTTGAAACAGGTCTACGGTTATTCCAGGCACAAGCTGCAGGTGGCATAAGCAAGATCGTCATGCGGGCCTGTCTCCACACTGACTACCAAGTGCTCTCCCCTCGGGAGGGTCACACTGGCTTGGTTATGCCAGTGCTCTCAACATGACCCCACTTGGCTTGGCCGGGGGCACAGGGCTTCTTTCTGAGTGCAGAGCAGCGTCACACCCCTCAGCACCCACTCTTAGTTCCAGGGCATCTCTCAGGGGAAACTCGTTGCTCCCTGTTGGCTTGGTGAGGATCTGAAAGGGGACAGTCCACAGAGGCGAAGCTGAAGCTTCAAAGTCCACCCTGGGGTCAAATTTCCGCCAGCTGACTTTTAACTGCTGCTGCTTTTGGTCCAGTTGCACCAGGACGTTTCACATGCTTGCTAACAACCTGAAATAATTGGGCTTTCTTAGCTCACTTGTCCTCCTTACAGCCACCTCTTAGCCCAAATAGAAAAGGCCTTTCAGGATAAAGATGGGAAAGGAGGCCAGTGCAGTGTATGAGAAGCTTCCATTTGGGGCAGCAGCAGGTCTGGGCCTATGCAGAATTATAAAACACATCAACTTAATTCCTCACCCCAAGAGATTCCTTCCTCCTTCCTACCCCAGGTCCCAAGCTCCAGTGCCCACTACCTGGTCTATTCAGACAGAACACCCCGGCACCTTCCTGCCTGCCTTTCGCCAGTTACGATCTTCCTCCTTTTGCATCATTAACTCGGCCCCTGGCAGGTTCTCAGAGGCTATTCACATGTGCATTTGAGCTGTGGTATGACTATGTCATGGCGATTTTATGTGTCAGTTCTCCCACAATGCATTGGCATTTTGTGATTTGTAAATCATTTCTATTTGTATTTCAATCTTCAGGGCCCAAGAATGTAGGGACAAGCATGTTAGGGTTTCATGAAACACAGAAGGGCCACTTGCGGGCAAGGGAAAGTTCTCTCTTCTGTGCATCACACTGATAACAGCGCTCATCCCTCACAACTGAGCAGGAACTCCAGCCAACGTGAGCGCCGGAGCCAACGCCTCCCCCGCTTCCTTCCTCTATGTGACAGTGCCAACAGGCAATGAGACCTTCCATTCACACCCATGCGGCAGTCACTGGACAGTCAACTGAACCCAAGAAGCAAACTGATGAATTCACTTCAGGGATGTAAGATCAGCCTACTTTTACCAGGCTGAGCAGTGGTTTCGATCTACTATGAAAGAATACTATAACTCACGTATTTCTTTCCCCTTTTGCATCCATTTCTGTAAAGCCTATTCAGGGCTCACCGGGGCTTAATTAAAATTATAACAAATCAGGGCCTCCCTGGTGACGCAACGGGTTAAGTCTCAGCACTATGAAGCTACCACAGCCACTGCAGCACGAGTTCAATCCGTGGCCAGGCAGCTTCCCACATGGCGCAGCAGACCTCTCCTGTCTCGCCTGCTGCTCCCCTCAGCAGTGTGTTTCAGTGGATCAGCCTGTTCTGCTCCCCACTCTGTCTCTGGCGAATCCTCTCACCCCACACCTCTCACCCCACACCTCTTGCCTACACCCCAGCTTGTATGCATAAATAAATCTTTAAAAAAATTATAACAAAACAGCAGCACAAAAGGTCCTCAAGGAGACAAAGCAACTGGCCTTTCAAGCACCTGCCCTCTCTGGCCACATCATCACTGCCCTCAAAATCCTCATGAAACTGAGCTCAGCAAAGGCTCAGGGTGCAGGGAATCCAAGGGGACAGTGGTAGACAGGCAGGGCTGGGCGGGAAAGAGAAGGGACAGACTGGACTCAGTCAGCCCAAGCTCATGGGGTGCCCACAGGGGAGAAGAGTCTACAGGACAGAGTGGTCCTGACAACAGCTGGCTCTGAGACCATCTTGGCGCAAGCAGACCCGTGAGGCTGGGCTGGGGCCTCTGCTGCCAGGACTGCAGGTCACAGGCCCGCCCCGTCCACCTCAACCAGCTCTGAAAGAACAAGGACGTGTTGAGACAAGTCCAAATGAGGCAACAAGTCCACTTTGCCTGCAAAACAAACACAGACACGGAGTCACCTGTGAGAGACACCTGTGAGCCACCTTGTTTCAGGTGCCGGTCAAGTTCACTTCCCATATTAAGTTTCTGTGTCCTGAAACTGTAATTTAACTCACACATGGGCAGTTGATCTAGCTGGAGCAAGAATGAAGCAATCAACAGACAAACTCTCACTGTCTCATTCCGAAACTGCTTTTTCTCTTTCCTATGGCTAACATTATATGCACTTGTCAGAGTCCCCACCAGGCTTCTGCCAACAGTTGGGGTGGATTTTTTTTTTTGTCTTTTATTTAAGACATGTAGCTCAGTGCTCATGGCAGTGTAATACCCTTGACTCCTTAAGAAAGATCCATAAAACTACTATTTCCTCAGTTCTTCCAGACTATTTACCCAGAGTCTGCATCATGCGTCCTACTGTTCTCCACGACACTCTCTGCCCTTTGTTCGTCACCTGTTCTGCTTGGGCTTACTTACTCCTCACAACAGCATCGATTTCAGTTTCAGCTCTTGTACTTCTGGGTTTGGCAGGTCTTCCTAAATCTGCATCCACTCAGCACCCTGAGTACTGGCATGTCCAACTCCCTGCCCACCACTGCCAACACCATCCCCACACAACTCTGCCCGTGCTTCTGGCCACTGTTAGACAATATTTGGAGTGCCCATGATTTATGTGCCTCCTGGCTTCCCTGAAAGTGAAGTTTGTAGGTATGTGATTTTAGTCTCTTTGTTCTGTTTTGGTCTTTGGAGAAGAAAGGAGCAGAATCTGAGCTAATCCATCATGTGTGTACCAGAAGTCCTGCCCACAGGTCTTGAGGAAGCCCAGTTCCAGACCTGCACCCACAAGGTGCTTCACTAAGTAACAGGGACCCGTCAATCAGCTACCCTCTTGGAAAGCATGGACATGAATTACACATAGGAAGAACATCAGTTATCCACTGGCGCGGTAAGTTAAGGCAGGAGAAGACAGACTTGGGGAGAAAGAGGTGTTGAATAAACAGACTTTGAGCTTCTCGAGGAACATTCTAACTTGAAAGCTATTCGGACTGTTCTTGAGGGCTTCCCTTTACCTGTAGCCAAGAGGGCTCAGCTATCTCTTTCCCAAATACGTTTCCAGAGACACATCAGCTGAAGCAGCCACTGCTGCTCACATCTGGAAAGAATCTATCTAGCTCAGCAGTCATGGGACTGGAACAGTCTCGGCCTCTTCCTGATTCTCTGATGACTTCACCTTTGTTTCCTTGGCTTTCTTCTCCCACTTCCTTTTTAAAATAAATTTTTATATTGAGGTAACATTGGTTTATATTATAACATTATATAAGTTGCAGGTGTACATTATAATTTGACATCTGTTTATACAACACCGCAATCACCACCCCAAGTCTAGTTTCCACTTCCTTTTATAGAAGTCTATGAATATTCCACTGCAGTCCAAGCCTCTTCAGCTTGTACGGGCTTCCTCCCAGGAAAATGACTCAATACTTTACTCCAGCTCCTGCTTCTCTTTCATGAGACATTTGCATTTCCCTGGGTCACGCCAGGGTCTCTCCAGCACCCCTAAATTAAACCCATTGTGTGCTCCAACTTCCTTACTCAATCGCCCAGGCTGCCTTCAGTGTCTATTCTTGTATTTCCCCTGCCTCTTAACGCCTGTCGTGACCAGGCTATCAGTAACTCTCTGAAGAGCAGACTGCTAATGATTGCCAACATCTGTGCCCCTCGGCCCCTGGCAGGGCAAGTCCTCAATTTTATTTTTCAGCTTCCCTTGCAGCTGGGTGTGAGGAAAGGAACACTGAGTGAAAGTAATGTGAGCACTCCCAGGCTTGACTCATTAAAACCCACAGGCTGCCCTTCCCCGATGATATCTGTCCTCTTCCTGCATCTACCAGCCGGGTCAAGAGGGGCAAAGAACTCCTGCAGACCACACTGCACTGTGGCGAGAGCAAGAAATCCACTTTGAAGTTAAGCCACTGTTATTTGGGGGTTGTTGTTAGATCAGGAAAGCCTACCATGATGAAAAAGCTTTTTTTTTTTTTTTTAATATTCACACATTTCAGCTTTTTTTTTTTTAACTAAAATTGATCACACTATGTGTATGGTCACTGAATGTCATGTAAATTCTTTCAATTCTATTACTATAGAGGTTACTCTGGTTAACAGGGGTGTAATACTCTTGTATGTACTTAAGTATGTTTCAATATGCATTCAATATATCAATGTGGTATTGATTATATATTAATTTGATGCATTCAACATATCAATGCAGTATTGATTATGCATTAATTCAATGCATTCAACATATCAATGTGGTATTGATTATAAATTAATTCAATGCATTCAACATATCAGTGCAGTATTGATTATGCATTAATTCAATGATTTTACCATAGATGAGCTTTTGTTTGTTTTCAGATTTTCACTACTATAAATGGTGCTTCAACACACAACCTGGCACATTCCCATGTGTGCTACTGACACACTTCTTTTGATCATGGAAAACGCTACCCACTCCTGACTTCTGTCTTCCACTTCACACCATTCCCAGTGAGGGCACAACCCTTCAGTTCGCTGTCAACTCCGTCTACCAGATCACTCAGTGACCACGGCCCAGCCGTCGCACCTACTACCTACCAACTACCACCTAGATGTGGCTGAAGCCTGAATCTTCTTCTAAATCATGTGAGCTTAGGAATGCTGGGTTGAACAATTAACCCCTGTTACAGAGTGTGACTTACCAAGAGCTGAACAAATGATGAGCTTTTCTCAGAATTAAGCTACGACCATGAGTTGTTCTCCCCAGAACCTCTGGCGTGATGTATGTGCAACACAGCTGGGGCAGCATCCTTCTCTAGGACACACCACACCAGGTTAGTAGCTTTTGTTCTCACTCTTTAACAAAGTAAATTTATGTCACAAGGACACGGTCGTAGATCTCCACTTTGCCACTAAGGACCATCATCTCACACATCAAACCGAAATCTATTACCACAGAGAACACGACTGGAACCCTGAAATAAAACATTGCCACTTCAGGCAACTAGAAGGGGAAGAGAGATAGGAAGGAGCCTAACATTATAAATGATAGGTCATAAATGATGCTTTTGACTACTCTGTGGAATTATAAGCCCTAAATAATTGGTAAAACTTACCGAGTATGACTGTGTCTATATGATACCAAGTCATTCGCTTTAAAAGTGAAAAACTCTTCAAGTTTATTGTATCATATAACAAATATTTAAGATAAAAATGGACTTTCAGTGGCACTGACTGAGTGATACAAAATGTATCCCTTTCTTTCAGGAAGAATTACAGAGATGGTCAGTGTGTCAGGTGTTTGGCTAGTTGTTCTCAAATTCACCTTTTCCCTGGTCTCCCCTGGATGAAAAGGAACTAATTTTTTTGAGCTTCCTTGTCAATTAGCATCTAGAAATTTTGACCAACCTGAGGACCAGAGAGAGGAGATGGAGAAGTCAGGCTGCGTTCCCGCTCTGGCCTACTCTGGGGAGTATCTTTACAGAGGCTGTTTTCCCCCTGTGAACGGCCAGTCCCTTCTGAAGTCTACTAGTGAGCGGTCTGGAGGGCAGGCCAGGTCTACTCGCCTCAGACTCCATGTTCCTGGACCCCTGGTCACCTCCCCCCTTTCACCCCTCCACCCTAAGACACAATGTGAGACACAGACTAAGCCCCTCTCCCCACCCAAGGCAACCTAGACACAGGCCACCCAATGGCTTGGGTGGTCTGTTCTGGAAGGTCAAGATCTGACTCCTACTAAATGGTCCTGCTTCTGAACTCTGGGAACAAGCTTCCTCCCATTGTTCCCCAGGCGACAGGCAGCAGTGGCTTTCTCCCATTGCTGACCTCTGGGATCACCTCACTATTTCCTTTCCCACATCGAGCAATCCCCTTTACTCAATTTCCTCTATATAAAATGCCTAAGTGGTCCTCTTTACTGACCCCTCAGGAATTGATATAATTGAAAATGGAGATGATATGTTTCAGGACGTTAATATAGAGTCGATGTCATAGGCAGTGACATTTTATCAGTGCCATCAGTTTAATGTACCTAAGGCTACCAGGTGGCTCAAAAACACCTAAAAATAGACTACAAGGTAATAGAGAACGTGGAAGGGGGAATTGGTGAAGTTTGTTACTGACTCGGGGTGGCCATTGCTTGCCACGACTAATTAGTCTACATAAAGGAAGTTGTCACAACATTAAAATACATTTAAAAAAAATAAATTAAGTCAAGAGTGTTTAGCAAGTAGCATGGTTAAGAAACTGGAGGGCAGAAAACTAGACTACCTTAGTAGTTGAGTCAGGTGGTTCAAAATAGAACGCAGCTTGCTTAAGGCAATGTTACCGTTTGTGAAGCTTTGTTTTCCTCATCTGTAAGAAGGGACTAGTAATATTATCCATTTCACAGGGTTATTGTGAGAACAACATGAATTAATATATTAATAACAAGTTTGGATGTATTAATCACCCAATTATTGTCAGACTTTATTATTGTTATTATTACTATTATTACTAATAACTCTTGATTACAAAGCTAATTAGAGTTAAGACTAGCATCTAAAAGCATAAAGGGAAGATTTCTATGTGAACCAGAAAGCCTTAAAATAAGTAACTTTCCTTCCAATATTCTCAGAGGTAAAAATCACCATTATAAGATATGAAGGCATAAATAGCTTTACCCAGATATTTTCAGCAAACCTGTTTCTACTGTGAAGAGGTGGAGGAGGTTGATAAGCTTTTCCCTAAATTTGGAGAGAGGTTGGAGCAGTTAGAGTCGAGTTCCTCCCTAAGAAATTGAAAGAGAATTTCCTTTTACCATGATAGACATTAATATTGTGCCCCCCGCCCCCACCAAATGTTTGTCACTATGTCCTGATGTTTTTGTTACTGCATGTAGCTCTGTGACTAGGTTTGGCAAATGAGTTCAGAAGGAATATATTTGTCACTTGAGGGCTAGAATAAGACCCTACTCAGTCCTCAGCTCCTTCTTCCTCCAGCCCCCCAGCCAGCAGTGTGGAAGATGGCTACTGATTCATTAGTGTGGGTTCTTGAGTGATGGGGATGCAAATGTGGGAAGAACAAGCTAAAAGCCTTATTGCGATAAACTACTGATACTGGGGGTTGTTTGTCACCACACCACAATCTGGTCTATCTTGGTTTGCATATTTAAGAGCTCAAAAGAAAAGCAAAAAGCAGAGCCCAGAGATGATAATTCTAAGACTCATAAAAGATTCACTTCATATTTAATTATTTTTTGCTGCACAATTCTTTCTCCACAGTGATAAGCAATAAAACTTCATGTACTAAAAAAGACCTATGGGCATGTCTTCTGAGGTAAGGTAAGGAAGGAGTTGGACAGGTTTACCAAAAAAAAAAGGAACTCAAAGGAAACATTGTCTAAATTTGAAGATAGCCTGATTTTATATGTAGACAATTCCTCAAGACTACACACATACACACACACATACATACACACACACACACACACACACACACACACACACACACACATTCTAATCAGTGAAGTTAGTAAAGTTTAGGATACAAAATTAACACACTGGAAATCAGTAGCACTTCTATACACGAACAATGAGTTATCTGAAAAAAAATTAAAGAATCTAATTTATAATAGCATAAAGAACAATTAAAATCTTAGGAATAAATTTTCCCAAGGAGGTGAGAGATATCTACACTGAAAACAAGGCACTGATGAAAGAATTCTATAAATAGAACTAGATGGACATGTATCCCATGTTAAGTTAGTTGAAATAATCATTAAAATGCCCATTCTACCCAGAGCTATACATAGTCAGTGTAATCCCTATCAAGACTCCAATGGCGTTTTCCACAGAAGTAGAAAAGACAATCCTAAAATTCGCATGGAACTTCAAAAGACCCTGAATAGCCAAAGCAATCCAGAGAAAGAAGAAAGCAAGAGGAATCACACTCCCCAATATCAAGCTGTATTGTAAAGCTATAGTAATCTAAATAGCAAAATAGTAGCGCACTGGCATAAAGCAGATTCATAGAACAATGGAACAGAATCCAGAGCTCAGAAATAAACCCAGACATATAGAGTCAATTCATATTTGACAAGAGAGCCGAGAAAATTCCATGAAGAAATGACAGTTTCTTCAATAAATTGATGCTGGGCAAACTAGATATTCACATATAGAAAATAAAACAAGACCCTTATCTCACACCACTCACAAAAATTAACACAAAATGGATTAAAGGCTTAAATGTAAGACCAGAAATTATAAACATCTAGAAGGAAAAAAGCTTCTAGACATGGGTCTTGACAGTGACTCTTCAGCTACGACACATAAAGCACAAAAAACAAAATATAAACACATGAGAAACCAAACTAAAGAGCTCCTACACAGCAAAAGAAATGATCAACAAAATGAAAAGACAACCTATGGGATGGGAAAAAAAAATTGCAAACTATATCTGATATACAAAACATGTAAGTAACTCACAAAACCCAACAGCAGAAAAAGAAAAAAAAATGTTTTTTAATGCGTAAAGGACCCAAATAGATTTTTTCTGCAAAATATTTATGATTGGCCAGGTACTTGAACAGGAACTCAACATCACTAATAATTAGGGAAATGCAAAACAAAACTGCAATGAAGCATCACTTCACACCAGCTAGAATAGCTATTGTCTTGGGAGAAAAGGGAACCCTTGTGCGCTGTTGGTGGTAATGGAAATTGGTGCAGCCACTATGGAAAAATATGAAGGTTCTTCAAAAAATAAAAACAGAACTATCATATGATCCAGGATTTCTATTTCTGGAATATTACTGTAGGAAGGGGGACAGGCAAAACCAGACCCATGGGCTTTGGGGAATGAGAAAGAAATGTGATGAATTTTTCCCAAAGAAAAATTAATTTAATGGGTAAGTTAAAGTTTTCTAGATATAGTGTTAGGTAGAAAAAACATTCCTGCAACCTAATTTAATAATTTAGCCCTGTATTGTGGTGGGAGGTATATTATTTTCTGCTCTTTTCTGTATGTTTGAAATAGCTTTTAATAGTAAAACTTAGATTTTTACAAAGATAGTAAATGGTTATTTAAATATATAATAAGTACTGAGTCTACAATTCAAAATGGAAGCTAGGAATGTTACAAAAATCTGCTTCTAGCTATCTGGTTAGACTATCACCACAACTATACAGACCCTTCCTTGTCTTTCTGCACAAAAAATAAACATCACCCTGAAATACATGTTTAACATTCTTTTTTCTCCCTTATTATACAGCTTTTTTATATTTCCATGTATTCATAAAACATTTTAAACATTCTAGCTGTTTTAACTTTATGTAAAACACATTATTTTTCTGAGAGCTTCAGCACGTTTCAAATGATTGATATTATTCAGAACATATTGTCTGGCTACAGGTATTTAATAACAAAAAGATACCCAGAAAAAAATCCAATTGCATGGAAATTAAATAATATACATAGAAATAAATTGATTCAATGAACAAATTAAAAAAGAAAATAGAAACAACCAAACTGAATGATGGTAAAGACATTACTTATAAAATAAAAACACTTGTCAATATAGCTAAAGCAGTGCTTTCAGGGAAATTATTAGCTTCATATGTTTTTGTTTTAAAGGAAAGAAAATCAATCATTTAAACTTCATGATAATTTTATAAAATAGCTGCAGATCAAATCTATGCAAAGTGAAGGAACAAAATAATAAAAATAGGAGATATTAATAAAGACATAACAAAGAAAACAAAGACATAACAGAAGAAAAAAAGGCTCAAAAGTTTCCTTATCAGTCAATTGATAATCAATTCTGATAAACGAAAAGAAAGACAAGCCACAAATTACAGATTATCAGAGCATTATCTGATATGAAAATGGAGTATCACTTCAGACATTTCAGACATCGAAAAAATGACATTATCATGAAAGCACAGAAGTTGCCAAAGCTAAAGGATAAGAAACAGAAAATTTTGTTTTAGCTTAGTCTATTTAATAACTTTAACCCTTTATTTGAAATATATCCACAGGAAAATCTTCAGGTTCAGATGGCTCTTCTGATGAACTCTACTATTTCAGGAGGTGATAGCACAAGTCACAGACATAGTTTTCAAAAGAGTAGAAATAGGACAATATAAATTTGAATAAAATATATAAGAAAACATTTTCTTTAATTTGAGGTAGTCAGATTTCTAAAGCAGGAGCCTCCAAAAATGCTAATTATAAAGGAAAGATTTGAAGTTCCCACTAATCACAGGACACCATTAAGAAAATGAATAGGTATCAGAGATGTAAGGAGATCTCTGCAATACATGTTTCCAAAACAAGGGTTTGAATTCAAAATGTCTATAGAACCCCTATAACCCCCCCCCAAAACAACAAACAAAAACACTGAAAACCCATTTGAAAAACAAAGGCAAAAAATTAAACAGATATTTCTCAAAAGATATTCAAAAGGTCAATTAACAAAAGATACAGACATATACTTCACCAAAGAGGGTATACAGATGCCAAGTAAGCCTATAAAAAGGTATTAACATCACTAGACAATATAGAAGCAAATTAAAACTATAAAGAAAGTGAAGTGTCAGTAAAAAGGTTCAATATGAGCTTTAATAAATAAGTGCATTTCTTTCAATGGATTTGTGAAACATCTTGGAGTGCTATCTCATTATCAGTCTTTTAGTGCCTGGCGAAATGCCTTGCCACTAAAACTCCCTCATGGGTAGTTGCTGAATTTCTAATTTAATGTAAAGTACATAAATAAAAATACATCCACAAGGAAAAAAGAAAAAAAAAACTACCATGTGATATCACTACACACTACAAAAAATGACTTCCATGAAAGAGTAACAGTACCATGAAATGCTGGCAAGGATGTGGCAAAACTCATCTATGGCTGGTGGGACTGTAGAAGGGGACAACCATCTGGGAAAAACAGGTTGGCAGTTTACTAAATATGTAATTATCATACAATCCAGCAATTGTACTGTGAGCCACGTGTGCATGAGCAATGAAAACATACATTCACCCAAAAGCCTCTACACAAATGTCCACTGCAGCTTTATTCATAATAGCCCCCAGCTGAAAACACAGATGTCCCTTAATGGGCAAATGTGTGAAAAAAGCTGTAAACCACACATACCACTGAGCAATAGTGAGCAACACCAAGGAAATAAGTTAGGCAAGAAAATCATGTTTCTCCCCAAAGGGGAGATCAAACAGACTGCCCTCTGGTTTGATGGTTCAAGGTTGCTATGGGGAAAG
Organism: Scalopus aquaticus; assembly: GCA_004024925.1. NCBI lineage: Eukaryota > Metazoa > Chordata > Mammalia > Eulipotyphla > Talpidae > Scalopus > Scalopus aquaticus. The sequence goes on from PVIJ01003629.1 coordinate 73,641, forward strand.
ACTCCTGGAAATGGCAGCTGTAAGCGAAGGCTGTATGTGGGGCAGCGAGGCATCAATACAGCGACACTCCACGCAACAGCCCTCACGGTTCTAAGCAAGAATGACAGCATCGGACTTGAGTGCCTGCCATCCACACGACACCAACAGGTTCATCTTGTCACTCTTGTCACTTGAGTTCTCGCCCCACTTACTGCAACCCTTTGAGTCTAACCCTGCCCTGAGTGATCCATCCCTCCCCTTAGGAGAGTGGGAAGGCGTTGTCTTTGTTCAAGAAGGAAGTGAGTGAAGTTACTGATCTTCTCTGGAAAAAATTACAACAGGGGCTTAAAATCAAATGTTGACAAGTGCAGATGTTTTCTTTGTTAACAAATGTTTCTCAACTGGGTTTTCTGCACTGAAGAAAATGAAATCAGTTCTATAAAAGGTCCCTGAAAATTCTGTCCTGCGGTTTGCCAGCCTGGCATAAAATTTGAAAAGTGAGATACAAGTTTGGATCCTCAAAATTGTGCAAAAGTAGACATCATTCATCAACAATATTAAAAGCCAATGAAAGACACTCCATTACATCAATACCTGCCAGGTCAGGACACATTTCCCCATTACCCTACTCCCAGCTCCAGCCCCAGCAACCCTCTAAAAGGCTGGGGAGAAGCAAATGAATGAGACCGTTAATGCCGGCAGGGACTCTGGAACTCATTAGTTCTACAGGGAATATAAAAGCCGTTTAAGGTACAGCACCTACCATCCAGAAACTTAGCAAAATTAAGGAGATGTGAAAGGTTTCTATTATCCTAATACACAGGAATTCAGAGTACATTTTGAAGCAGAGAGGTCACCAGCTGCAGTGACTTCACGATATTGTTACGGGAAAGCCATTAGCAAGGTCTCTGCTGAGGCAAGCCCACACAGCCCTTCTCCTGCCATCTGCAAGGAGTCCTGCAAAACTAGATGTAGACTGAGCCATTTCATCTCTTTCCTCAGTGTCCCGCCTTCTAGATCAGTTTTCTCTTCAGTCCAGAGACCCCTTATAAATCATGTGTTCAGCCCAGGTCCCTGGGAGGAGATGCTAAATGTCCCAGTTAGACTTGTCATCAGAACCAGAGGACTCTCCAATGCGCCTTTTCTAGCCTTCTGGTCTTGGGGAGGCACACCTTTTGTTGTGGGGGTGGGTGGGTGGGGCAATACCAGGCTCAGGCCGCACAATGTTGTTAATGACTGCCTCCTACTGAGCTGCTGAGAATTTGTGAACTGGTCACTCTCCTCATCTTCAGTTTCTAAGTTTGTCCTGATCGGCTCAGGTGTGTCTACACAGTCCAGGCTAGCCATTCCAATGAAGGTTTGGGAGTTTCCATAACTTGGATCTACATAATAGGACCCCACCTAGTTTATGACTTTGCACTTCTCTTGGATTTGCAGAAAGAAAAAGGCCCCTGAGCTCAGGGGGGCATGGAAGGCACAGGAGAACATGGGCTTCCTCTTCCAACCCCTCCGAAGACTGTGAAACACTGTGCATCCAGGCTCGGGGTCACCAAGGTTTGCCGAGACTGGGAGAGTCCCTCTGTGTCCGCAGCCAAGCCCCACAGAGGCCTCGGTTCACAGCACTGTTGAGGGCGCGCCTGACAGGAGCCCACAGCCATCCCCACTACGGCCTCTTCTCCCGTGAACACCTCTTAGCAGGCCAACTCTCAGCTGTGAAAGCCAGTTCAGCCACTTGCTGTGTTGACCAGTCCGTGCTGCACAATGGAAGCAGTAATGTCCATCAAGGCTGCCTTCTTGGGCTGAGGGAGGGTGATCAAACAAATAATACATGCAACAGAACTCTTCCTAGTGTGGGCCTGTTGTCAAAGTCCAGCATGGTTACAGTGATGTCATTATTACCTTCCCGGGGGAGCAGCCGAATTGGTGTGTGATCTTCTACTCTCCAGGAGGAGGAGGAAAGCTTTAGAGGGAGTGTTCCTTCTCCCCTGAGTCCTCAGGACAAGTACAGCTCCCCCATCTCCTTTTCTAGGACACCCACAGTGTCCGCTTCACTGTCACCTAATCTGGAACTTGCTCCCACAGTACTATATTTTTTTCCAGAATCAAATTGTTATATATATACATATATATAAAATATCGTTGTTCATTTTTGTACAATATTTGCTTTAGCCTCTCAGGTGTAGTCCTCATGAAATTTCCACTGCCAATTTACCCAAGCACCGTCCCCATAGTCCCCTGTGCTTTTCCCTCCTCTGTTTTGATCCCTCTCCCTCCCCCTCTCCTGCAGAATGTATCTGATTTATAGTTGTCTGCTAGTTTTCTTTATTTTTTTTCCTGATCCCTTATTTGGTTCCCCTATATTCCTCTAACTGAAACCATGCGTTATATTTATTTTTCCTGAGCATAATCCCTTCCAGCTCCCTGTTGCTGTGAATAACATGAATTTATCTTTTTTCATTGCTGAATAGTATTCCATTGTATGTATATATATATCATATCTTCTTGATCTGAGTCATCTATTTTTGGGCATTTGGGTTGTTTCCACATCTTACCTATTGTAAATAGTGCTGCAATAAACATAGGGGTGCAGATATCCTATTGAATTAATGCTTTTGTGTTCTTTGGGTAGCTCCCTAGGAGTGGAGTTGCTGGGTCACATGGTAGCTCCATTTTTAGTAGTCTAAGGAACCTCCACACAGCTTTCCACAGTGATTGAACCAGTTTGCATTCCCACCAGCAGTGTAGGAGAGTTCCTTTTTCTCAACATCCTTGCCAACATGTGTTGTTGCCTGTTTTTTAATGTGCCATTCTCACTGGTGTAAGGTGGTGTCTCATTGTGGTTTTGATTTGCATTTCCCTGATTATAAGTGATGTTGAACATTTTTTCATATACCTGTTCGCCATTTGCATTTCCTCTTTGGAGAAGTGTCTTTTTAGCTCTTTTGCCCACTTTTTGACTGGATTGTTGACTTTGTTTTTGTTGAGTTGCGTGAGCTCTTTGTAGATCTATGTGATCAGTCCCTTATCGGTTGTATGGAGTGCAAAAATTTTCTCTCAATCAGTAGGATGTCTCTTTGTTTTGGTTAATGTCTCTTTTGCTGTACAGCAGCTTTTTAGTTTGATGTAATCCCAGCTGTTTATCTTTTCCTTCACTTTCTTTGCTTTGGGAGATGAGTCTTTAAAGATGTTACTGAGATGCATGTCATGAGTGTTTTGCCTGTATTTTCTGCTCCCACAGTGTTTTTACAGCCACCTTATCTGCACATGCTAGCTCTCTTCCCCCACCTCTACCTTGAGGTCCCTTCGAACCAAGAATGACTGGCAGAGGTGGGGCCGAGAGAGGATACTTTTAAAGTTCTTGTTATTGACAAACCCGCGACTTCTTTGTATTGTACAAAGAGACTTTACAATGTGACAATGGGTGGCTGTGTCACAGAAATTAGTGTTGCCTCCTGGGGAAGACTCACAGAGAGAGCCCACAAGCAGGTCCTCCTCCCTTTGGGCAGGTCCCTGGAGAAGAAGGGGTGAGAAGTGTGGAAGGGGCATGACCTTGCTGCTGTTAGACCCCCACACTCACGTGAGAGATACGTGCTCTGGCTCCTCCCTTCACCCCTAGATATTCACTGGGCACCCCTACCTGTGACCAACCTGGGCCAGGTACTGAGAAACATTGGGGTCCAGCAAAGCTGCTGCCCTCATGGCGATGGGAGCTATGCAGCAAGCCAGCAGCTACTCTCCCCTTATTAACAGAAGCCCAGACAGGTCTAGCTCTTGAAGAAAGGTCATATACACATACACCTCCCAAGTAGCCCTATTTCTGTGACTTTCCTCCCATATGGACTCATCACTGCCCCACAATTCACAGCCCTAAGCCCAGGCCACAGTATAACATTCTTCATGTGAAAAATTATATAACTTTTGGGGTCTAACAGCATCTGCAAGCCCTCACTTTCCTTCTGAAGAGACCCATGTACATGCGAAAATATGAAATGAGTTGGTATGTTCTCTCTTGTAAATCTGTTTTACTTCAGTTTTTTTAGACCAGTGACAGAATCGGAGAGGATAGAAGGAATGTTTCCTCCCTTACCACCTTCCAGAGTTCCTACTTCGGTAACATGAGGACAAGAGCTCCACACCTCCAAATTGTATAAGCATCAGATGAAGAAACCAAACACTTGCTGGTATCTCACTGCCACTGTTGGACAGGGGAGTATGGCTGTGCCAATTTCTAGAAGCCAATCAACCCTTCTATCTGCACTCAACGGCCTCAATAGATTTCTTGCTCTTTTTTTTTCCTCTTTTCTTTCTGACCAAAAAAAGTTTCCTGGAAAGTAGGTCAGATTGTAGCTAACTCTCCCCACCGTAGCGTTTTAATGGTGGAGGGGTACAGGAAGCTTCTTAGCAGTTCTCAGTGCCCATCGAGGCTTCCAAAAAGATGACAAAATATTTCCCTGAGGGTTGATTTAATTTTGTCCCCAGGCTTCTTCATAATTCTGACCATCTGGTCCTGGAGGCTTCTCTATTTTTAATATTTCTACTTTGGGTGTTTTGCTTTTTTAACCTATTCTAGGACTAGTCGCCCCCTTTCAGCCACCCCCATGCTCTCCCCCTGGCATGTTTTCCTTGAGCAGATGCCTCAGCAGGACCAACGTACTGCAGCCTGTAACTCTGGCAAACTCAGAACTAAAAGCCAGAGGCATCTCTAGCCATTTAAAAAGTCATCAGATCACTGATTTCACACTCGACATGTAACGTTAGTTCCACAAGACACCTCAAGCGTACATGTCACAAACATGAAGAGCATTTCAAGGAGAAAGCTGCCCCTACCTCTATATAAGACCACTCCGTGTATGGGAAAAGAGCCTTGTCCACTCTGGCCAGAGAGTTCTAAAGACAAACTCAGCTTGAGCTGTCCACTCACAGGGTCCCGCTGGCCCATCTGTCCACGCAGCAAACTGACACGGCGTGGCACACACACAGCAGAAGCCTGCCCGCCGGGAGCAGCCTCTGCCAGCCAGGCCCCATTCCTCACCAGTAGCATCCCTTCTTCAGGAGGCAGCTCTGTCTCTAGAAAGTTTGTTTCCTGAAGAATAGCAAATGAAGGGCCTCTATCAAGGAGGTCGGTTTTTTTCTGGTTGACCCAGCTCACTGGGCTGGAAGGAGGCCCCCCAGACGAGCACACAGGACAGAAGCGAATGCACAGCGCAGAGACGGAGCAGCCCCTCCTCTGGGATCTGCCAGGCCTGAATGCGTCCCTCTCCCTGCGCCCCGTCTCACGCAGCTGTGAGCCCACTCTGTATCTGTCGACTCTGTACCCACAAGCAGCGTTCTAATACAAGTTTGAATAATTGATAGAAGGAAAACATGTGTTTTTCCTTATTCAAGGACACTAGGAAGACAAGGAGCAGAAAGCACCCTGGGGAGACTGGAGACCGTGATGGAGAAAGTGGAGATGAAGGGGCAGCATCAAGGGGTCTGTAACTACCCCACCCCACCAGACATCTCCACCAGACATCTTTTCACAAGCCAGCTTTCTTGTTTCTTTCTAGACATTTTATAAGAACTTCTAGTCTTTATGGATGCTGATGGCAAGATTGGCAGTAAGCAGAGAATACTGTTCCCATTTCGCCAAGAAGGGCACTAAGGATCTGACAATAAAACTCACTCAAGGTCACCCAGGTCTGAATTTATGGAGAAGAATCTTGGCCTCTCGCCTGCCCATGTGGTGCTCCTCGGCTCTCTGCCTACCTGTGTTCTCTTTGAAGAGGTCGTGGGCCTGGAGACACTGTGAAGAAGAACATGGGGTTTGGAGCAACAGAGTATAGTTAAGTTTTGCCTGCGCCAATTTATGATGTTGGACAAATCAGTTTTCTTCTCTAAAATAACACAGCTTCTTTTCCTCCCCATCTATATGAGCTACCTTTCCAACATTCCTGTTGCAAAACATGTCAAGCTTGACATACCTTTGTATACTTAGTTGAACTCATAAGAGAGTAAAGGAAACTCTCAGGAGTCAAAAAGAAAAAAAAAGCACAAAATAAAACCCCAAATATGCAGCTAAAAACCAGAGCGCGCAAACTGTGAGCTAAGGTGACCAGCACAGTGACCAGTGACGGCTACAGACGTGATGACTGGGGCGGTCGCCAGGCTCAGGACAGAAGAGGGAGATGAATGTCCCAGGGGAGTGGGTGGATGAGTCCTTGGGCACAAGCAGGGTGGAGAGTTGGGATTAGAAGGGCAGGTGAACGCATAGGAGGTGGAGCCTGAAGACAGGGATACAGGGAAGGAGGAAGATGCAGAGATCCCAGTGACGATAAAACAAAGTAAAACCAAAACAAAAGCCTAACGGAAGGAGGAGGATGGAGCTGGGCTAGGGAACACCAGCCAGACAGGGCGGCTGCAAGGCCAGGTGATTCTCCCGTGGTGTTCTAGCTCTTGGCACGTTACATGCACGTGGTCGGCGAGGCAACGCTCTGTGTCACTGTGTATTATTCCATCATAGCATTTAAAAAATCTATTTGGAGGAAATGCAAATTGCTCCCATTTTACTCTTAGTAAGTGGATAATTTCTCTTTCAATAGGAACAAGAATGCCATTTTCACAGCTTCAAATTGGATTAAGTTTTCTAAATAATAACTGCTCCTTAGTCCATTTCCTTCTGTACTTTTCAAGATAAACTTGAACGTTGAAATAATGGATCAGAAGGAGTAAAGAGGGGTGCATTCTCTTTCCTGCAGGAACGAACATAACGCTATAACCTCTGCGTAAAGATTCACGGACAGCCTTCTGGTAAATGGACCCACTCAGGCCCAGCCCATCACCACAGTCTCCCTGGGACAATTAATTAATCAGACCACACCATCGAGGAAGGGCGGTGCCAGCGTGGTACAAAAACATTTATCTGGGGTCAGACTTGGATTCAGGTCTCAGCCTTATTATTCCACTAGTTGTGGGGCCTCAGGAAACGCACCTTGAGTTTTGGTTTTGAGTTCATTTCTTTGATTTTTTTTTTTATTCTGAAAGAGAATTTGGGAACTTAGAAGGTTTCTAAATCCTTCCATGTCTAATAAGTCCATTCCCTCTGCACTGTGACATACACAGGCATTTAATATATATAAGGCTCAGCCTTTCCTATCACTGTGCTATAAAAAGCCATTCAATATGCATTTCCAAGACTCCTCTTATTTGTCAGATACTACGTTCTGGGCTGGAAAAACCAAGTGGAATAAAGTCCTGGCTCTCAATTAGATCACAACCTAGATGGAAACAAAGGTCAAGAAGAAATTTTAGCACAAAGTGATGACTATGTGGAAACCTTTTTCATATAATAAAGATTCAGCTTGCAACAGAACTGTTAATTTGCAAAAAAAAAAGGTTGGGAGTTGGCTGTTTGAAGTTCAGAAAAGATAGTGCTGAAGTGGAGCTAGTCTTTATGAGCATTAAGAATTGTATCTGAGGTGATAAAGGATAGAATTCAACAACCAGTTACCATCTTCATTGTCACATCCATGAAGTAACAGACATGGAGCAAAGGAAGAGAAATAAAAATAAAAGGAAGGAAGAGAAGGTGGAAGGAAGAATAGAATTCTTCACATAAATGAGTACAGAAACACTTCCTGTATATCTTCTAAAATAGATTAAACCGCAATCTTGTATAAGACGGTTCAGAGATAATTAGTCAATACTGTTCTTTTAATAACTATTTATTGAACACGGGCCAGATGCTATGAGGAAAACAAAGAGGAACCTGACAAGAGGGAAAAAAACTGAACTTGGGAACTTCTCTTTGCAGGAGGGGTTGAAACAAACACACAAATGATCCTCTCCTCAAAATTAATCAGTGTATGTGAAAAAGGAGGGTGGCTCAAGCTGATCCCTGTACAAGCACAAACACAGAAAGCAATTTCTGGAGATAAAACTGGTCAGTTCAATTCAGTTTGCCACAAATATACCACATGTGGCACGTGCATGAGATGAGCCACGATGGGTTGTTCTTCATTTCACTATCTGTATCATTTTTCTCAGAGAATTACCAGACCATATTTTTCTATATTTCTATGACCCTGCCCCTCTCAGTGACACCTGGGGACACAAACATGTATCATTAATATGTCTGATCTCATCTCTACTCTGGTTTCCTAATCAGCTCAATCAGAAAATGCCTTCACAGTGTTAGGTAAGTCTTTGGAGATGGGGTAACTCTTCAACTTTCTGTTACCCAGGAACATAAACCACTTTGCTCTGCCCTTGTATAGTTCTCTAAACTCCAAGTTTCAGTTTTTCCAACACTTTCAATCAGTCCCTTAAAACAATTAGTAAGCACTGACCACATATGAGCTAAGGTTTGTCCTCCGCTTTTCCTTCACAGAACTTCCCCCGCCTACACAAGCAGAAGCAGAAACAGTTGCATGCAAGTAAACAAAACCAGTATGTTGTCATCTTTAGCATTTGCCTATTTCCATGGTGTAAATACCCACACAATGGCCAACTTCAATCTACCACCATGAGATGTTTCAAAGTTGAGTTGGAAAGAGATATATAATCAGTTCTTGTGAACTGGTGTAAGCAAGATCCAAAACACTACTGAACACTCCAGTAAACAAGCATTTGCTTTATCAACTCCATGCCAAGACAGGCAAACAGAGAAGAACTGTAAGTGCTAATATTTATCAAACATTTACTGTTTAGGTAGCAGGGTGCCATCTGCTCTAAATGTATCATTGTATTTAATTCACATCACTCCAGTGCAAGCACTACAGGTACTCAAGTGTTACAGAAAAGGTAAGCATGCCCAAAAATATAATAATAAGCAACTTGCTCAAATACAACAGTCAGTAAATAGTGAAGCTGAGATGCAAGTCTGTGGGTCTGGCTCTAGAACCTGCATTTTTAACTTCTATGCTTGCTCCACTGCCACCCTCAGAAAACATGCTAGCTTGAGAGCCCCCAGGAGTAAGTGAATAGACTTGGGAGCAAAGAATCAAAGAAGTCCTCCAAAGACAGCCTATTCCCTGCAAGAATCCAATAGCACCAGACATAATATGAATTCTGCTTTCATCAGGATTTTCTTAGTTGCAAAGAATAGAAACTAACCCTACCCAGCTTAAAGAGAAAATATATTGAAGGATATTAGGCCATTCACACACTCTCCTGGAAGGCCACAGAGGCAGAATTAAAGGTCTGCAGCTAGAAATCATGGCAAAATCACACCACAATGCTGTGGAAACATCACTGCCACCGCTGCTGGCCTGGGGCACCTCAGGGGAACCTCCAACATGGCCAAGGCTGCATATAGACACTGCTGCTTCAGAAAATCAGATGTCACTGCCACCATACTTGCCACAGTTGGTTTCATCCAAGGTAACTTTTCTTTTGTAGCACTAGTTGCCAATCCAAAGTCTGGTGAGGAGACTGGGCTCATAAGTACCATAGTCACATACCTAAACCCTGGCTATAAGGAAGGTAGGAAAACAATTTGTTTTCTGTCTTCTCTACTTGCAGGCAGTGACTTAAAAGGTAGTTGATTTCTCAAAAAAAGAGTGTTCCAAGATATTGATTAAAAAAAAACAAAAACACAGAAAAAAAACCCCAAACATACAAATGGCGAGATGATCTTACAGAAGAAATTAGGGCTGAAATCTTAAATACCGTAGATAAACACAAGAAACTTAACAAGGGCAGAAATCCAGAATGGTCAAACATGAAATGGATTTATCTCAAAACAGTCAAGAAACTAAAGGGATAAAAGAAAGGGATAACACAAACCTACCCACATTCTTCAAAATACAGGGCCTGCCCTTATTAATAAATGGACCCTTTAAACTCTTTGTAAATTAATAAAGAACATAACAGGAACAGACTATCCAAAGGTATCTTATGGATAATCCTTGCTCAAGGCAAACAATTACCCTTTAATGTGATATTAAAGGTTGACTTACATTGGGTGACTTAAATCCTGTTGATGTATATGGGTTTACTGAAAGTAAGATACAAGTATTCAATAAACAAGGTAATGGAAAAGGAGAGTGGTTATTAATGATGCAAGGAATATCTAATGAAGTATAATGTTTCTGGTTGAAACCTATGACCCAGTCATACAAGAAGTTAAATGAGACCCATCTGGCAAAGTACAAAAGGTCTCAGAGGTCCAGGGAGATCTAACTGGTAGAAAAGACAACAATCTTGAGGAGCCATAAATTCATACTTAATTTACTGAACTATTCAATATCTAAATGATGGCAACACTTCTGCGCCCCATTTACACACACAATACTGGTCCAGGAAGATAGACAATTAGCACAGTGCATGTCCCTAAGGACCTCACACTCTAGGAAGGAAGTCCCATCTGTAGACAATGATTACAAAACATGGCAGCAGAACTCAATAGCTAACATACAGATCAAACAAATATTCTGAGTTCAGAAGGAAAAGACAATTAATTCTGGAATAAACTGAATTAGCTAGAAAGAGAAGGTGGCATCTGACCTGGAAAGATGAGAAAGAGTGGAATAGGACCAAAAGGCCATTCCAGTGAAAAAGTGTAAAGTTGCCAATGTGGAATCTTGGCTAGGGCTGACTAAGAGGGCTGTGTTTACAGCACTGGGGACCAGGGCAGAAAGGGTTGGGTGAAAAGATTGGAAGAGACTAGAAGACCTAGACTAGGGTGAAATCCAAAACAGGACAAATTTGAGAGTAGAGAGTGTTATGATACTGGGACCACAGGTGGCAAGGGAAACTCTTTCGGGAAAACTGAGATGACCAGTTACTCTAGGTTCAGTATCATTCTATGGATATTTTTCTTTTGACCAAAGGAAATTTTAGAGGACTGGTAAGGAGCAAACTCCAAGCCAGTGAATGGCATCCTGAACAAACTCCACCCCCTGATGGCTTTCCAGACATCACCCCATCTCTTGCATGAGGCGACCTCAGGTGCAGAGGATTACAACTCCCAGAAAGCCATGAACTTGACTTACCAAATGAGGAGTAGGGGCAGAGCTGAGTGTTGACCTTTAGAAGGCTGAGGTAGGCAGCCGTCACCCTCTTGCTTTTCAGGATGCAACTTGCATCCTGGTCTCTGCTGTCAGTAACGGCATCCAGATACACGCTAGCCAGTTAATCTTCTCATTCTGTTTTCCCTTTCCTCACTCTCCTTATAAATAACCCCCCTCTACCTCCATCTGCTTTTGAACCTTATCCTGAGTTCTCAAGTGTGTGGGTGACGCGAATTTGACGCCCGGCCCGGGAGAATCCCACGTGGTGCGGCAGACCTCTCCTGCCTCGCCCGCTGCTCCCCTCAGCAGTGTATTTCTGATCTGCCTGTTCTGCTTCCCGCTCTGTCTCTGGTGAACCCTCTCACCGCCCCATACCTCTGGCCTGTACCCCAGCTTGTATGTATAAATAAAAAATAAATCTTTTAAAAAATAAATAAATAAATAAAAAATAAACAATCCCATTATTCCCCCAGGGCTAACCTAGAACACAGTCATCAAGCCTTTGAACCCATTAGGGCTGAAGATCATGGCTGTGCGTTAGATTGGTCACGGTGTAGCAGTGGAGGCCACAGACCGCAGGGAAGCCATAGGAGGTCACTGTTACAGTATAAATGAAAAAGAGAGGCCCTACTGCAGCAGAAGCGATGGTGGTAGGGATTAGAAGAAGAGAGTCATAGGCCGTATGGCATAGGGGAGGAGTTGTAGCCAACTGGCTGAGTTTTCTCACATACATGGCCACATATAGGCTGGGACCTACGCAGTTTTAGAAGATGGTCTAAGAGAGAAGCTACTTCTGCAGTCTGAATCCTCTAATGAGGGGCATTTTTATAATCCATTCCCTGAGAAGTCTATTCTGAGCTACTTGCTCCCAAACATAGGCCGAAGAGTCTGATTTAACAAAAGAAATTTCTGTGTACGGTATAAGATCTGGAGTCAGCGGCAGGTCTTCCTGCCTCAAAGTATCCTCCCCTGCCAGTCACCACTACCTGAAATGCTCCCACTTGTGATTCAGTTCTTGGGATTTTACAGATTGCTTTTGGCCTTAGTTATTCTGGAAGGGAAGATTCCTTAAATTCTTATCAGTCCCACTCAATTATACCTCTTTTATCAGTACCTCTCTTATCATACCTAGTTTTTCCCTTGCATTATTCTTACAGAAGTCTTTGTTGTCCTTTGTACTTCCTTCCAGATTTCTAATCTTCTTGAAGGGCTGAGACCTCATCTTACTCCTCTTTGGGACTCAGCAGCGAGTACTGTACTACGTGTAATGCACCAAAGACATCCAATGCCAGATTTTCCACAAAAGAGCTCTGAAATCTTTGACAAAATCATCTAGCTTCCTGAGGTCCCTTATCTCCACATGCTCTATGAAGTGGAAACATTCTAATCTGCTCCCCCAAGCCGTTAAGAGACATGTATTAGAACATGCCTAATAGTCTATAATCAATGTATGAATATTGATTAACATTTGCACGCCACCAGCATAGCTGCTGACTGAAGCACAGGGCATGGCTTTTCCATAAATGGTTGCGGGAGATGGTCCTAGTGATCAGCAAGGGGCCAGGAAGGAGTGGGAGCCGAGGTGACAATAATGATGTTGGCAACACAGACTGATTTATTTACCTTCCTTGGATGCTAGGCAAAGAGAAATTTCACACTGCCCTGGCTCCAGAGGCTTGCTCAAGCAGGGAAGCAGACTCTGAGGCTGTTAGGCCCCAGCTTTCTGGATAATCTGCCTCCTCGGGCTGCCTCATCCACAGCTACCCCCCTCCGGGGTTTACTATTCATGTGTCAGCTGTGTGGCCCAGTTGCAATCTGTCATTTTCATTTGCTGGTTTTCCGTTGTTTATCCAGGTTTCTTCATCTGCTTCTCTTTGAATTTGTTATCTAAATATATATCTGCTGAGCTTGAATTATTTTTACTTCTTTTTCTTCTAGCTCCCCGGCCAATTTTGAAAGCTGCCTCTCCCAACAGTCAATTTATAAGTGGGTATTTGGAACATCTTTAAGCAAAGCTCAGTCTCATTATTTTTATAAACCCCTCCTTCCTTTCTGCTCTCCTCCCCAAGAAACACCAACTCCATAAAAATCACGCACCATAGAAGGGACTTTGAAACGTAATGAAGCAAATCACGGAAAATGTGGTTGATAGAACTCTTAACAGGAGCAGATGGCAGGTCTGAAGCAAAGAACGCTGGCGTTAGGTATGTCTCCTGAGAAAGGCAGTGCCCACCGCTAAAGACAGTGACTCGAGAGCAGCACCCTTTAGAAGAACACGGGATGACTGGGCACAAGGAGGTCATGAGGGACAAGACAGCGATCTTGGAGATGCTGCTCAATCACTACACCCTGTACTCTGGGCGCCCCGAGGGGACAGACCGCTCCAGCACCCTCTGAGGGTAGGCTGCAAGGGAGCCACACCCCAGCTCAAGTCAGCTCTCAGCCCATCTGTTAGCGTTTATCTGGGTCAGTGACACTTGAGAATTTAACAAGTTAGAAGGAACACCGCTCAGCTGGATTTGGGATCTTTCCCCCTTTTCCTCTTAGAGCATTATCTGTAATCCACCTGCATTCTGGATACGGGTGTTGGAGTCATCTGTTTAAGTGAAAGAATTGGCTTCCTTAGCGGTAGAGAATAGTTTTTAAAGCTGGATCGTCCATATTACCTGCACAAAAAATTCATTTGCTAATGCATGGGGGAAAACTAGATCACAGTGAGAGGTATTATTTTCCAGAAGAAAACATTTGAATCTAAAATAAGGGATCAGGAAGAACACACCCATGAAGGGAAGAGGAAAATCTGTCTCTGAAAGAGCCACCCACACAGCACTGATTAGGCCCGGGGTGGATGGGGGGCTGGTAACTCACAGGCTACTGGAGATGTGCAGGAGAGCGCTGGCATCTCCTTCAACAGGAAGGCTAATCCCCTCTCCCAACCTACCTTTAAGTTCCAGAGGGGCTTGTTCAAGGTGGTGAGAAATTGCCCAAACTATGCACGTGGGTTAACCAACAAAGGAATTCACTTCGAATTTGAAATTCAGGCTTTCTTCTTTTATAATCATGGGGGCTGGGGGTGGCAGAAAGGCAAGCAGGCAGGCAGAGAGAGCGGGAGAGATATTCCTAGCATTAAATCCCAGCTCCAATGCTGAGCAACTTCCTACACCTTTCTGAACTCCATTTTCTTCATCTTTAAAACAAGTTAAGACCCTTGCTGCAAAACATTGCCTGGACTGAGTGTAAGCCGCTGTTTGTGAAGCAGCTGCACACAAAGTAAGGGGAACAGGGGCAATGGAGAGAATGATGACCGATGACAGCAGCAACACTGATGGAAAAGAGGGAAGGTAGAGGAGGAAGGGGAAGAAAAGCAAATCAATCAAATCGAACACTTTAGAAAAAGGAGGTGTAGCAATCTCTATGAAAGTAAGTCAAAGCCACTGAAAGAGAAAAAGCAAGATAGAAAGAAGTCCGTGCAAAGACAGAGTCCCTTTCAATTGGATTTGCTTCTAGCTAATAGAAAACGATTTTTAAATGCCCGAATGAGACAGATGAATGCTTTCTTTATACATTGAAAGAAACTTTTGGCATTCAAGAAAGCTGAAAAATGCAGAATTCTTTTCTTTTTAATGGCAGCTTTGTTGTTTTATTGATTGTAAAATACCCTGATATCAATTCATTTCCAAAAACCTTTCATGAAGTCACACTAAGTGCCAGGCATTGCACTAAGCACAGGCCCCCAAAGTACTGAACAGAAAACAGACTGTGCCTTGAAGGGGTAACAGAGAGACAGATTATTAAAAAGAATGGCAAGTGGTGACGCCAGCGAATCAGCACAGGAAAATAAAGGCAGGGGGCAGAGACCAGGGAGAAATTCACTGTCTGGGGAACGTGGCTCCTCCCTGGAAAGGTGCCATATACACTGAGCCCGGAACAGTGACTGGCTGGGTGCGGGCAAAGCAGGGGACAGGAGAAGCCCACCGGGCAGAGGGAACAGCATCAAAGACAGCAACGTGGGTGCTCACCAGATCTGCACTTCCGAGACAACCTTGGGGGAGCTTTGAAGGATGCTCTGGGCTGGGGGTTCCAGAGGGAAGCAGAAGGAAGAGGCCAAACCAAGTCAGTATTAGAAGATGCAGCATAAAGCCCAGGGGAGAAAGTCCCTTATTAGCCCCAGAGCCCCAAGTTACTGGCCATGAAGCACATTCATGAGCTAAATTTGAGACAAAGCTTGATTTTATGACTTGTTTCATCTTGACATCCATGTTAGGGGTCCCCCAGCGCACCTCCCATTACAGGTACCAGGGCCCATGAGCTATCTCTTGGAGGCATGAAGCCTCCACACCCAGGAAACATCCAGGCTTCAGACTTTGCTGCTTTCCAAGTGTTGAGCAATAATCTTTGAGAAACTTGAACAACTTGTCTACCTAGGCTGCTCTCTCCTCTTCTATGGAAAACTGGCTGCTTCATCTTTCACACTGAAATGTTCATGGGTGGTATTTTAGAAGTTGCCTTCCATTTGTGGCATTTTAGCAGTTGCCTTCTGGAAACGTAATGCGTTAGCCTAAAAGAATGACTCCAGGGGTGGGAATTTCCAGCATGAGAGAAGTCAGTATTTAGGCAGAGAGCCACGTTTGCACCCCTCAGATAACCACCCCTGAGCACTCCCCTGGTTCACAGTTATGTGGAAGCAGTTGCCATGGGAAAAAAAAAATCTAACATTCATTCTAAATGCACAGACACACACACACACACACACACACACACACACACACACACACAAAGGATATAAAGGGTAATTTTTAAAGTCTGTTTAAATGTATGTTCACAAGTCCCATATGGGTAGGGAAGACTGGGGTGCTTGAAATATTGCAGGATCTCAGGACTCAGATGCACAAATGTGTTCTATTTTTCCCGTTATGGCAACTAAGGTGCTATGGCAGACGCCTACTCTGAGGTGGGGGTACTTGGTAAAACCATGATAGCAAATGTAGTGTTAAAAATTTTGGCAATTTCCTAAGGAAAGACTTATTGCGCCAAGTGGGGTAGCTGAGCAGAGCAGCACAGTAAAGGCCAGTCTCCCTACTCAGTGTGCCGGCAAATATGCACTGAGCTCTTATTGTGTGCAAGACCTCAAGAGCACTAAAAGGCATAATCCCTACTTCTCTCCCTCTGCTAAGGTAACACTAATGAAGAGTCCAGGAAATACAGGAATGAAATTAAAACGCAGGTGGCCATCTCAGGAGAGTGGAAAGAGCAAGAGAACAGTAATCAGGAATCCGGGATTCAATTCATGACTTTCACATTCATTTGCTGTTAGAGCTCTATGAGAACTCACTAAGAATCTTTTCTCATCTCTAAAAGTTCAAAGATATCGGGAATAATAAAATAGATTTCCAGTTAGGTGCTGACGCTAACCAATCAATAGTGACTTCCTGGAGTGAGGGATGGATTCTAAAATACACCTGGGCGCTCAGTGGGAAAGATGCCATTTCGGATTAGCAATGTCTAGCATGAATGCCACCCCCTTGACTGGGTCATCATGAAGATACCTTCCAGCTTTAGCTGCAACTTTAGCTTCCAAAGCTTTGGTGGGAAGGAGGTGGCTCATTTTCAATCTAGTCACACACATTCACTGAATGCCTTCTCCATGGTTGACACTGCATCAAGATACCACGGAGCCTGCAATACAGGCTTTGCAATCAAAGAGCTTACGGTGTCTTGTTCACACAGATGCATGTCCATCTAGATCATAATGGGATTAAATACTGGGTCACAGGCATGCACAAAGAGCTCTATGAACGCACACAACAGAGCATGCTGTTCAGAAGGATGATATTCAGGACTAATTTTGAAGTTGACAAGGTGTGTCCCAGTGGAAGAAGAAGAGCATGTGAGTGCACATGCAAACTGCTTAGCATGTTTAGAAAACAAAAGGAGCCCAACACAGGGAGCATTTCATGAGCAGGTTGTAAGTAATGAAGCAGGTCTGTTAAACTGGGTCAGTTTGGTATTTGCCTTGTAAGTCAGAATAAGTTTAAATTTTACCTTGTAAACAACAAGATACATCAAAGATTTTTAAAGCAAGAGAATGAAATACTTGGATTTATGTTTTCTGAATAACCCCTTCAGTACCAGAGTGAAGGTAGGACCAGAAGTGGAGTGAGGGGCAGGGTTCCCAAGTATAATTTCACACACCTGGGACCTCCCTGGTGGCGGAGGGTTTAAAGTCTCAGCTCTTATCAAGTTTTTGCCAGCCACTGCAACCTGCACTGGATCCCAGCCACGGAGCTTCCCGATGGTGAAGCAGACCTCTCCTGCCTCGCCCACTGCTCCCCTCAGCAGTGTATTTCAGTCCATCTGCCTGTTCTGCTCCCCAGTCTGTCTCTGGTGAATCCTACCCCCCCCCAACACACCTCTGGCCTGCACCCCAGTTCTTGCATGCATAAATAAATGAAAATAAATATTAAAAAAAAAAGTCCATGCACCCAAGAAGGGTTGGGATTATAGCCAGGGAAATGAGAAGTCTCTACAGGAATGACAATAGCAAGATTAGCAGCACAGTGAAAATAGGAGAATTTCAGGAATCTGAGTCAGGGAAGCATATGTGATCTGGGAAGACTTGGTAGAAGAAGGTGAAACTGAGTTAAATTATGAGGACAGAGTGACTGACCTGCTCCAAGTCACAAAGAAGGTCGGCAGTGAGGCGGGGTCTGATCTCAAGCCACATGGCCCTTAATCCTACCCATTGGCTGTTTAGCTTCATGCGGCCGTGTGCTGTGGTATCAGTCAGAACAAGACATTCCCAAGTGAGTCCCACAGAATGCAAGAGCTACAGGGGTGGTAAGGAGGTTTAGAGACTAACAGTCTCCATAAGTATATATGTTCACTGACATTTTAAAAATACTAAATAGTTATGTCTGGAGCAACTTCCTCTAACACGCTATATAACCGTGATTCTCTTAAGAGGGGGGCAGACATATGGAGTAGCTCCCTACTTCAACTCACTGCAGGAGGCTTTGGCAGGGCCCACCTCACAGGGAGCAGGTATGGAGCAGAGAACAAAATTATCTGAAAATGCTCATGGGAGTTTTTTTAAAAGATCTTTCAATTTGAGGTATGATCCTATACCTCTGAATCATATACAGTGTTATAAAACGATGATACCCCAACGATAAGAAATAATAATAAAGATCTTCTAATTTAAATGGATATCATATACGTAATCCATTTCCTGCCAAGAACTTTTAATTTTTCTTAAAAAATTAAAAAAATAGAGATCATATCCCATAGAGTAAGAAACCACGAGCAGAAAGGAAATTCAAGTAGAGCAGCCCACAGAAATCAGTGAACATACGGAATGAGTTGTTAGGGAGGTTGACTGAGACAAAGCACATAACCAATGTGGTCGACAACACCTACAGAATTGCTATTTCTAGAGAGATCTAGGGGCTGGAGGAAAGTGGTAAGAGGAACAGGAAGCCAAGTGTGGGATGAGCCAATAACACTAAGGAGGGTCTTTCCTGTTCCCGAAATTTCATTATGAGCATTCAAAATTGGTTAGTTCTCAGTATTTACGCTAGTTTTCATGAACAGTTTTCCAAATGCAAACATCTCCAGGCTGTCTGTCAAAAAGGCCAATTTGGGAGAAGAGTTTGGGATAGCAGCATTAATATTCATCTTGTTAGCAGTACCGGGAGCTATGTGTCCAAAGCCAAAGCTGGTTCACGGGAAGCTTTGAGAGGACCAGAAACAGGCAACCCCTCAGGCCAGCACGTGGCAGCCTAAGGAATTGCGCTTTGGTAGAAATAAGGAAAATCCTTTCTCAGAAGCAAATAAAACCCTGTGCAAGAGCACGAGGCTTGCGGGTAGAGCGCGAGCTGAGCTTCCGCTCCCACCCCGCCCTCCACAGCCTTCGCCCAGTATGGGGCACAAGCTAATGACGAGAGAGCAGCCCTGTCTTGCTTCTCCTGTGTGTTCCCACGGTGAACCCTACGAAATGGGATCGTCTTCCTCTTCCCTTATCTGTGGAATATCTCTGGATAATCTCCTACATTGGAGAAAATGAGAACCTCCTTCTTGAGTTCGGAAGCCATTTCCTTCCCTTATTCACATCATCAGAGGTTCATTCTTTGGTGCAGCTCTCTTTTGATTTCTCCCTTCTGTGAATCTTTGGTTATGTGAAGTCCTGCATGTCAGACATTAACCTATGCCCTGTGGGGTGTCGGCAGATACAGAAATCGGCATGTAAGATGCATAGCACAGAAGTCTAATCACTCTTCAGTATGATCTTCTGCATTGTTCTCTGGCTCACCCATGGCTTATTCTCATTTCAGCTTTATCTACCCGATTTCCCAGGGTAGACAGCAGCTGTGAACACAGTTCTTGTTTCAGTCTACCGACCTCGGGATATTATTTCTCAGTCCTGGAACAACATCATAAGGATCCTTAGCTGGAAAGACCTGTAACAGCATGATTGTTGGTCATGTTTATTCAGCTCAAAAATCCTAACAGGTCAGGAGCAACGAGGCCTCCTTGTCTCTCACCTCCACACTCAGCCCCTCTCCAGTCCAGCCTGCACTGGGACCCACAATGCTCATCTCAAACCATGACCTTGGCCATGTCACTCCTTTCTTCAGACGCCTTTCTATGCTGGTCCAGTCTAATGTTCCAACTTTATCTCCCACCAGCCTCATACCATGCTGTCAAATCATCCTTTATACGATTTAATGCAGTATTAACAGAATCAAAAAACACTCATATGGACGCATGACTGTGGCTGTGTCTTTCTAAAAATTACCCCAAAATAACCATTGCTCTCTTTATTGATACATGTCAAAAGTGTACAATTTAGATCAGATCATCCTCTGTTAAAGTTGGACATTCCAAATGAACATCCAGTGGATATTCCAAGGTGGATAAAACACAGTATCTATCCTCATGGATTCTCCACATGCTTGTAGAGTCAGGGGTAGGTGGAACACTGAAATTACCCCATCCAGAAGTGATTTTATTCTTCTATTCTTACGGTACTTCTCACAAACTGACTTTACATGCATGATACATGCACGTGTGTGCGCACACACACGCACAGGTTATACCACCTAGCACACTTAAAGACTAATACTGCGCAATTTTAGCAGAAAGGTTGTTTAAGAAGAACTTGATAACCAGTAGAAATTTCAGAAAGGCTGAATAACCAGGCCAGAAGGTCAGCGACCAGAAACAATGCCCAAGGTCTGGCCATAGGGCTGCTTGGGGAGCTTCTGCTGCCGCCACCAACCTGCAGGGCTCACACCTGACCCACAGACTCTGCCTGCCCTGTCGAGGCTGTCTTACCAGATGCAGGGCGTCTGAGGAACCCAACACTATAATTACAGCCACCAGAAAGAATTCACCTCATTTTGGGTCATTCGGACAAGAGTGTTTGCATCTGATTAGCAGGGGCCAGATAATGGGGTCAAAGTGGTTAGGACAGCAGAGTGCATGCCGGGAGACAGGTCCCAGCCTCCACCACGATTCAGGAGGTGAAAATTCCTTGAAAAGGAATCGAAGAGGGTGGGGATTCTAGAAAACCAAAATGAATAACAAAACATATATACTGTTTCACCACCTTTCCTAGATTGCTTATGAGACCCTTGAGAGGAGACCCCAAATCATCTGTCCTTGTATCATCGAATCTAACATCACAGTGCTTAAACTTCTAAGGCACTAATACTATGATCTGAATGTCTGCGCCCCTCCAAAATTCATGTTGAAACACAAATGGCCAATGTGATGGTGTTAGGAGGTGGGGCCTCTGGGAGGAGCTTCGGTCACAAAGGTGGAGCCCTCATGGATGGGGGGATTAGTGCTCTCATAAAAGAGACCTCATAGAGCTCCCTGGTCCCCCCCTGAATGTGAGAAAACAGAAAGGCAAAGGCGGCACCGGCTATAGGAGAAGGGTTTTCACCAGAACACAACCATGCTGGCTGTTTGATCTTAGACCTTAGAAGCCTTCCAGACTGTAATATTTTATTATAGCAGCTTGAATGAACTAAGACACTTAATAGCTCCTACTTGCATGAACAAAATCATGTTATAAACCATTAATCTAGAAACAGGAACGTAGCACATGGTTAGTCCTACTAATATCACCGCCACTGCATGTGTACTCATAACAATATAGTCTAAGTCCTAACTAAGAAATGACAACAAGAATATCAGTTGCCTGAGACCACTGATTCTTTAGAGTTCAGTAGTATATCTTCTGACTAGCTTTTCTTATTACCTGGGAACAACTCTCAACCAAGACATGTTTATTTATTTTTTTTAAATATATATTTTTATTGTTATTTATGTCTTTTACATTTTGTATTCCCCTTGGGTAGCCCACCACCAATTCACCCGTGATCCATCTCCATGGTCCCTTGTGTTCTTTTCTACTCCATTTTGTGCCCTTTTCCTTCCCTCCCTCCGCCTCCTTCCCCCCCCACCCCCCACCACTGATTGTCTCTCTCCCACCCGGCCTCCCTATAGTCCTGTTATAAGTGAAACCATTCGATATTTTTCTCTTTCTTTCTGGCTTATTTCACTGAGTATGTTTAATAAGCTAACAACAACGACTTTCTGTTTATTCCGACATGCTTTATTTGGTTTTTCTTAATGCTTATAAGATACTATTATTTTGGTTTTAAGATTTTAATCCTATTATGTTCCCAGAAATTGAATATGTCAACTAGGCCATATGTCTTGAAGTTTATAATTCAGTCAGGAATTTCCCCAATGAAACAGACCTTGAGAGCAATTAATAAATTTTGCCAGAGCTTAACAAGAAGAGACTTATTTTTAAACTCTAATATCTGATTAGGTAATAAGAAAATCTTTTGGTATAAATGAGGGGTGGGTTTCAGAGCCACTCAGAGATGAGTAACTTCTAGCCCAAGTGAAGAACTGTGGTCATTAGCAGCAGACTCACATATGCACATGGGCATTCAGTTCAAGCAAAATACATCTCCCAACCCATCACCAGAACCTGGGCTTTCATAGAGTTTCTCCCTTGAAAATCACTCGCAGCAATATTGATTCTGTGGACTCTCAGAGATTGCGGAGTCCAATGTGGATACACCACAGATAACTCCTTTAAGTCTGTGGAGAAAATAGTGATGTCTTGATCCTCCCCAGATAATTATCCAAGGTTCTTGAGTGGAAAAACACGGGACTTGACTTTTATCTTCCCAAGTTCCAAATAAGACCTAACTGGGGCATCTCAAAAAGCTTTCTAACTCCCCAAAATTTCCCACCCAGGCAAAGGGAAAACTGAAAGCAAATTTGTCTTGTATTACATGCAGACTTTGTACTCTGAGGCAGGGGAAAAGGAGAAAGAATTAGGAGACAATATTCTCCACCCTCCATGCATATATTTTCTTCAGTGATACAAAAAGTACCAAACAATTAAATACTAACTGGGATGTCTTTTGCTAAAAAAAATGCATTACTAAAGGACTAGAACTTTTTCCTTCTTACTGAAGGTCATGCTGCAGGCTGGGAATAGAAGATACAGAAGTGGTTGTTGCTGATTAAATAGATAGCATCAAAGAACAAGTTTCCAGACTGTGATTTATGACTCCAAAATCGACGGCTCCGTTCCACGGAAAACACGAAGAAATGAATTACCATCATTTGACCCTGAACACTCAAAATAAATGGCCAAGAGAGATGAGATACCTACATATGACCATAGAGGTGGTACAATGGGGCCACAAAAAGAAAAGTCACGGAAGAGAGACCTTCCAACAGAACAAAAAATTAGCAAGAAAAGATAAGAGCAAGGACAAGGGCTGTGATTTGTCCTCTAAGACCGCCATACAAAATGGAACTGCCATAACAAACAGGAACATATTCTCCCTTCATCCAGGAGGCTAGAAGTCAAAGGCAAGGGTTCATCATGTTGGTTCCTACCAGAGCTGGGGAGGGAGAAACGGTTCCATGCTTCTCTCCTAGCTTTTGGAAGTTGCTGACAACCCGTGGCCTCCCTTGGCTTGTGGACACATAACTCCAATTTCTATCTCTGTCTTCATAAGTCCAACTCCTTTGTCCATCTTCATTCTGCATTTTGTGTGTGTGTGAGAGACAGACAGACAGACACAGAGAGGCAGAGAAATTGTGTCCAATTTCCCCCTTCTTATAAAGACACCCATCATATTGGATTTAGAACCTACCTTATTCTAATATGACAATATCTTCACTTGATTACCTCTGCCTTTTTTCCAAAATAAGGTCATGTTCCCAGGTTCCAAATAGACATGAATTTGGGACTAGAGAGAACACAATTCAACCCTTTTTAACTCAGTACAGCCTACTGCACTGAGGATGAGGAGACTGGGTTTAATCTCATTCACAGCCTCAACCCCAGCTAGGACCCCCACTACCACTAGGACATGGTAGCACACTCACACACACTCGCACACACCTGCATACGCATGCGCGCACACACACACACGCACACGCGCACACACACACACACGCACACACACACCCCTAACATGATTGCCCTAATATCACTACAGAGATTGATAGAGTACGCATATCAAGTATATTTGACATTTAGTTAATTAGATTAAAAGTATTATAAGTATTCAAGTTTTGATTGGGTGACATTCATGACTAGAATTCTTCAGGAGACTAAGAAAACTCTAAGATTTTAAAGATAGATTTTAAAAAGAGGTTTCTAAGTCAAGAAGACAAATTATTTTAATGAAACCTAGGACCTGAATATGGAAGTACATGTTGGAGAAAGACCTTTGCAGATAAAATAACAGAAAATCAGAAATAATGTTTGTGGTGACATTCTACAAACTATTGAACAGAAGAATCTCATGAGTATTTTGTCCACAAACTACATTCTGTCTACGCCTCTGTTCTCCTCTGCACCTAACATTACATACATCAAAAAAGACACACAGAGACAGAAGTATTTTAATCAGTGAAAATTGAAGTACCCTAGAAAAGAGCAACCAACCTCTAAAGAGTTCTCAGTAAGTGAGAAATGGAATACCAAGTACACTTGCTCCTCTCCCCCACCCTTTAGGATGCAAATTATTTAAAGGGCAGAGAAAACATGGCACATTCCTTTGAATTGAAAGAAAAAAGGAAAGCTCAAGAGAGAACAATGAATGATGATTCCCTTAAAGTCTCAGTACACATGGGACTTTATATGCTATTCCCTGTAATCCCCACTACAGCCCTCGAGGTGAGAAACGACAGTAGTCAGAAACATACACCATTGATTATTCCAAACAATTATCAAAATCACTCTGGGCAAGGAGTCTCCCTTGTAATGGCAAGAAGGCAAACAGAAAAAAGGAGGGGAAAAAAATCTAGCAACACTGGTACCATGATGGACATTCTACCTGTGCCCCCTTAGAGGCTTAGTCTTCACTACTACTCACTCACTACTACTCTTACTCCTCACCAAGACACCGGGACTAACATCTTGAGTTTGTTTGTTTAGGTATCCCAGCCAATTCTTTTTACTTTTTTTTTTTTTTTTTTTTACATACAAGTTGGGGTACAGGCCAGAGGCGCGGGGCGGCAAGAGGGCTCACCAGAGACAGAGCGGGGAGCAGAACAGGCAGACCAGAAGTACACTGCTGAGGGGAGCAGCGGGCAAGGCAGGAGAGGTCTGCCGCGCCATGTGGGATTCTCCCTGGCCGGGCGTCGAACTCGCGTCGCCACTGCCGACAGCTCCACAGCGCAGCGCTTAACCGCTGCGCCACTGGGGAGGCCCCAATTCTTTTTACCTTTTTACTGTGAAATTTAAAACACGTTCAGCAAAGCGCAGAGAAGGCTCATACACACCTCCGCAAATGACCTCAAGGAAAACATAAAACACTGTCTGCACCTGAGCGTCCCCTTGTGCCTCACCCTCATCACCGTCCCCCAAAGGGAACCATTTTCTTTGACATCTAGACATGGGCACATATTTTTCTGGGTGTGTACCTTGCAGTGGAAGTGCGTGGAATTGCTGATCACAGTGTCCACATAAGTCTCAGCAGATAATCCAAATCTGTTATTTCAGTCTCCAAAGTGGTTTCAGCAATGCTAACAACAGCCGTGTGTCAGCCCTCCTGCTCCACCTTTCACCAACACTTCCTAGAAGGTCTTCTGTTACCGTCTGGTGGGTGTGTGGTGTGATCTCACTGTGGCTTTCTAATCGGTATTTCTCTGCTTGTTATTAGGGTTGAGAATCATTTCTCGGACTTATGGCTCATTTTGGATGTCCCGTTTTGTGAACTGATCGTTCAAATCCCTTGCACATGTTTATATTCAATTGTTTATCTTAATATCTTCGAGAAGTTCTTTACATGTTTTGCTTATGATCTATTTTCAGTTATGTGAATTGCAGATATTTTCTCTGACTCTATGGCTTTTCCTTTTATTCCCTATCACAGGTTGGAATCCCCAGCAGGTAGGTCATCAGTATTTATTAAGTTTTTATTAAGAAGTCTCCTATGGCTAAGGAAAGGTGGAAAGAAGCCAGGGACAGGACTGACAGGAGAGAAGCAACTCTGTGACACATGGCCAGGGGCAGCTTCCACTGAGCTGACAGGGAGTTTGAAGCCAGAATGAGCTTTTGCAGTGCTGGGGAGAGACAGCAGCACCTTTAAATTCCCATCTAATCACTCATTAGCCCAGAGCCATCCCAGGAAGAGGCATGGCCTTGGGTGAAGTAGACCTCTCTAACTGAGACAATTCCCAAAGGAAATGCCAGCTGCTGTCTGGCTACCAACACCTCTCTCCACAAATTGTTTGTTGAAGAGAAATCTGAGGGACATATTAGTGTGTCCACCATATTCTCTTTGTGGTGTCTTTTCAGAAATAATAGTTCTTAGTAAGAGCACAGTCCAATTGAAGAATCATTTCTTTCATCTTCAGTGTTCTTTCCTCTTTAAAAAAAATCTTCCTTCAATATAGGGGAACCAAATGCGACATTCAACCGGGAAGGGGGAGGGTAAGGGCTCAAGAGGGGGAAGAAAGGAGCACAGAGGACTATGGTGATGGCTTCACGGGTGAACCGGTATTGGGTAACCTATGGGGAACACACAATAATGTAAAAGATATAAATAGCAAAAATAAATAAAATATTTTAAAAAACTTCCTTTACCCAAATATACCATGTTTTCCTCACATTCAGAAACATAACCTACTTGGAAAATGACTTTTTGTGTATCCTGCAAGTCAGATTTCAGATTTTCCACATTGATCCCTAACTCTGCTCAGCATCAATATAGCAGATAAATAACCTGGCCACAGAGTCAGCCAGGAGAAATTCTAGTCATGTTCGCGAATGCTAAGGAAATACAGAAGAATAACGGGGAAGAAATATTAACTAAGATTCTACCTGAGGCTCCTCCTCCTCATGTCAAAGTGAGAAACAAAACAATCTCTTACAAAACTGTTGGTAGTCTTTATCAGTAAGGATGAAACTGACAGATCAATGCAAAATGGGGGTCAATAAATAGTTATACTCATTCTGGGTCCAAGGTCAAAACCAACACAGAAATTGCCCAACGTGCTATATATAAGTTACCCCATTCTTGTCTCAATAGAACATATTTCCACTCATTTTTCGACAGAGAAGAAACTTATTTTTTATTCTTCTCTCCTACTTTAACAACACCTTATAGAATCTCGTAAGACTTGCCAGTAGCCAGAACATTCTCTCTAAAGGATGTTCCAACACCTGTTCAAAAGCAGATGAACGATGTGCTACCACTTCCAGGAGCAGAGACATGGCAATGCACCAACTCCAGAATGGACAGCCGCCAACACAGCTATCCCACCACACTTGCCAAACTCCGAACACTGCAAAATTAATTCTGAGATGGCCAGTAGTGCAAATAACTCATGAGGAACCTGTGCTTCCCAAACACATCTGCACACCAGGCAAGAGCAGCCTCAGTCCAATCGCCTTGGCTCTCAGAGGGGCAACATTCAGTCACGATGCCAAGTCTGACGGCCAGAGTACAGGGCTGTGCCACCTCCCTGGTCCTAGGCTGGCGGCTGTTCCCAGAGTCTCTCCTTCAGCCTTGCAGAAGCCCCGTTCAGCACAGCTGTCCAGAAGAAGTCTGTATCAGAGCGAATGCTATCGAGAGCAAGGAATGTCACCAAAACCAAAAACTAACTGGTGGGCCCCATTTTGACATTTATTGTTTATGGCAAGAGGCAGGCTGGGGGAGGCAGCATCACAGCATCACCCAAGACCCAGTCTCCTGTCAAGCGCCCCCTCCCTCACCCTCAGGGGTTGACTTGCCCCCAAAGCCGGCAGCGCAGTGGGTACGCGTCGCGTGGTTGTGAACACTCCGCACGGAAGGTCTCTAAGTGTTGGCACTGAGATCTCTCTTTGTTTGAATCTACTTTTAGTCCGAGATATAAAAAGGTCTTTCCCCAGTGCCCCACCTGTAGGTCCTTGCACCTGCCAGTCCCAGGACACACGCTCCCGGCAAAGCGGAACGGAACTGCCAGCGTCAGCTTGGATCTAGCACAACGTGACTCAGCAGGCACACCGGCCCCCAGACAACGGGGCGCTTTCAGCATGACGAGGGCAAGGCCGACCACTGCTGAGGTGGTAACCAGCTGTGTCTGCCCCAAACCCCTAGGGACAGAAAAATAAAGTCTAGAAGGGAAAAAAAAAATCCAAATCCAAATGGTGATGGTCTTCAGACAACAGGATTGTGTGTGTTTGAAGGGAGGGCAGAGTGTGATTTTTTTCTGTTGCCCTCTAATGTTCTATTTATAAGTTTTCTATAGTCACCATGTCTGGCTTTTATGATTAAGGAAAACATGTCCTTGGGATTATAAAATTCCCTCTAAGTCCCATTAAGGGCAAATATCTCAAGCTCCAGCCATCACAGAATTAGCCTGAGACCCCCAGTAGAGCAGAAGGCTCAGACACGAGTGAGGGCAGAAGTGCCTGCCCCGTGCAGGGCCCCCCATCCTCAGCACCCCATGGGAGGTAGGTCCCTGCTTCCAGGGGGCTTGCACCCTGTCCTCGGCTCCTGTGAGAACCCACGATCTGAAGTGTTAGGCTGTGGCCGTGTGCACAGCAGCGGTATCTTTAGAGAACAATTCTGGCTGTAATTTTTAGTAAAAACAATCAATTGCCATCTGTCTGCACAGCAGAGCCCCAGATGGGTTTATTACTGGGATGGCATCCTCTATGGAGGGACAGTGACAAATGAGTCAGGGTGTTTTATGGCATTTCCACCCCTGAAATCCAAAATTCAGCCTGATGTTGGGTGGGGGCTGCCTCGGCAGGCCCTGGGGTGGGCAGAGGAGAGGAGAGCCTGCAGCCAGCCACGGGCCAACACCTGGCTCTGCCTTCAAAGACAACTCTCCCTCCTGCGGTCGCCGTAGGGGGTTCGTTGCCAAACGAGGTGGGGTCATCTGAACAGCAAATAGCGGGAGATCTGCTGCCTTGGACAAACGACTCTGAAACTAAAAATACCTCACAGGCTGTGTGGCGAAGGGCAGACCCAAACCAAAGAAGCAATTAGGACTAACCACTTGCTGTACTATTATTTGGAATTTAGCAACACATCTTCACTACTCATATTAATAATAATTTCCATTTATTTGGTTTGTAATAATTCCAAACTCTATGCTAAGAGCTTTACATAAATTATTCTGTTTAATCCTCAGAACATTTCTATAAAGAAGGAATTATTGCCCTCATTTTACAAATGAAGAAAGAGGCCCAGAAAGGATTTTTAAATTTCCCAAGGTTGCACAATTAGAACTGACAGAAGTTTTAAAACCGTCTCTAAATCCAAATGCCATGCACGTAACTGCAACTACTTCCTGCACCGACCATCTCCAAAAAGTGTGCACACAATCAAAATGCAGAGTAACCAGCAGGTGTGAAGGTCAGAGCTAATATTAGAAATGTGGAGAGATCATTTTAGTGCATTAGTGGCAGAAAGGAAGAAGACCTGTGGGGCTCTGAGGCCAGGATTACCCTATTTACATGCATCCTTTACTAGATGCAAATGATTTTAAAATACAACAGCCCTTTCTTTCACCAGGCCAATGCCTGCACCATCTCAGCATCCACAGGAGTGATGAAAAGGAGGACTCAGCCCCTCTGGGGACCTAGGGAGCAGACCCAGTGATAATGGCGATGGCAAACCCCCAGATGCGCTCTAGCCTTTCTAATATTTTTTATGGACAGCCCAGTTTCTGGAAATAATTATGTCTCTGTCTCTGACACATTAGCTGCAGCAGTGGAAGCTGTAATTTTCCTAGACTGCCCCAAGGCTATTCAGGAGTAAAGGCCTGAGAGGCCTGCCCAGCAGAGAACAAATCACATCCAGGAGCTGCCGCAATGGGTTCGGAACTGAAGCAAAGTGACAACCAACTGAAGTGGCTCAACATTTGAAACTGGCTCAAAACCTACTTTCTTTGAGCATCTTGTGGAACCAGTGCTAGGAAAGGATGGAAGGAGAGGGGCAAGGAGGGAGAGGGGGGAGAGAAAGGGAGGAAGGGAAGGAGAGAAAAAGGGGGGAGGGAGAGGGCTGGAGGGGGGAGGGAGGAGCAGGGCATGTTGGTGTTTTGGTTTTTGATACACAATTTAATAATTTGAAATTATCCAATTTGTTTCTTAATTCCTCCTGATTTTCATATTTCCTATATTTCCTACATTTTCATGGCCCTCTAGGTATCATCTGAAACAATAATGTATCATATTAAAAGTAGCAAATTTGACTGCACAGTAAAAAGTAGCCTAAAACCAAGGAAACTTCTCTGATCTATGGTACAACATCATAAAAGGGAAATAAGATTACATATAAATTGTGATTTCCTCACTCAGAAGACCACGATACTGATGAGTCTTGTACACTTGCAAATATTTCCAAACCTGAGATAAGCAAAAGAAAGCAAATAACAAGCAAATGAAGCACACAAAATATCCAACATTGAGACATCGTTACTTTGGACTTTGAGAACATTCTTTTAATAGGCCATGAATGGAATTTGGGTATTTTTGAAAGACACAGAGGCCAACCTAAAAGAGATCTCGCAGGCCAAAGCTAGAACAAAATAAATGACATATTTTTAAACTTTAGCACTAAAACCAAAATGTCCATGAGTCCATACTAACATAAATAAAATGACTGACTGAATAAATAAGAAAGAAAAAGAAGGCAATTGTTTCCCACAAGAGAGTCTGAATTAATAAACATAGAAGGAACAGAAATATCACCATGAGAAAAACGGCAGTAACTGCTGCAAGCAATACCCACAAATGAAAGGAAAGCACACACTTAGAAACATGCCACATGGGCTGAACCCTAACTCTGTTCCTCACTGCTCTGTCACATTACAAACGGGGCCTAATCTGTGAGTCTCTGTAGCCTTAACCTCGGATGAGGTTAATAATAGTATTTACCTCCAATATTTGTTTCTAAGAGTGAGATAATCCATGCAAAGACACACATACAGTAGTCAAACCTCAGTATTAAATACTATTATTTTTGTCCTGCAGAAACTTTCAGCTTTAATGTAATGGAAGGCTTTTCCCTGTGGTTTCAGAGTTTTGTTTTATTTAGACATGCCCCATGCCAAAACTATTCAAAATTTGCTTGTTTTTTCCACACCCTAAAACTTTTATAGTTCATTTTTTATGTTTACCTTTTTGGTCCATGAGGAATTTAATTAAATGTAAGAAATGAGTTGCAAGCTCACTTGAAAGCACAAATGGCTGTTCCTTGGTGCAATATCATTCACAAAATGAGCCACTATTTCTTCATGG
The DNA here is from genome assembly GCA_004024925.1 of Scalopus aquaticus. NCBI lineage: Eukaryota > Metazoa > Chordata > Mammalia > Eulipotyphla > Talpidae > Scalopus > Scalopus aquaticus. The sequence continues at coordinate 104,397 of PVIJ01003629.1, forward strand.
GATGACTTCATGCTCAGCAGCACGCTGGACACAGAAATCTCTCAGTGACCTCTGCTTCCCTCCTACTTACAACCTGAGCTGAGCAAAAATGGCGCCGTGTTGAAAAGCAGAGCACAGAATCCCCCAGCTGGTATCATAAAGATCAGCTAAACCGTAAACACGGCGTTTCTGTAGTCAACGGGACATTCTGCCGTGTGAGGACACCGGTCACTTTGCCATCACACGCAAAAGCCTCTTCTCACTGCTCTCCACGATCATGGCTGACTGCTGAAACAGTCTGCTTTGGCTTCTCTGATACGGAAATGAGCTGGCTGCTCTAATCCAAGGAGCCTATAAAACCTGAAACATGCTCTTCCTTTTCTACTGCTTTCTAGCAACTTCCTCCTCCCTCCCTCACACATCTTCTGTTCTCAATTCTTCTGAAATCACACCCAAGCCTACTGCTCTTCGAAGCCTGCTGTCTCTTCTTCACTGGACCCACTCTCCCTGGGCACTGCCATCGGCTCACAGCACCAAGTATCGCTCTGGGCGTCTCACCCCATGGGCAGGCTGCCAAGCCAGCACCCTGAGAGGCAGAGGCTGAGACTGGGGTTGCTGGTCCAGTGATTCACTTGCACTGACTTGCTGGTTGAAGAGCGGACGTGTCTCCAGAGAAGGGGAAGACACTGTGGGATTGGTTCCCTGGGGAAGGTGCAAGCCCTCCACCAGTTCTTGCTGGTGACGCTGAGGTTTTTCAGAGCCAGGTACCTGATCCGACCCGTGTATCGCCTAGATCCACTTACTTTTTTTTTTTTTTTAAGATTTTGGTTTTTTATTTATGCATACAAGCTGGGTTACAGGCCAGAGGCGTGGGGCAGTGAAAGGGTTCCCCAGAGACAGAATGGGGAGCAGAACAGGCAGATGGATGGAAATACACCGCTGAGGGGAGCAGCGGGCGAGGCAGGAGTGGTCTGCCGTGCCATGTGGGAATCTCCCCGGCCGGGCGTTGAACTTGCGACGCTGATGCCAACAGCTCCACAGCGCAGCGCTTAACTGCTGCGCCACCAGGCAGGCCCTAGATCCACTTATTACTCTCATTGGTTCTACTACCCAGGCACAGGGTCTCAGATTCTGATCAGCCACACCATGTGACCGCCCTGACTCCCGAGGCATCTGAGTTAGGATTCCTGATGAAAGACTTCAGCATCCATGCAGTCTCCCTTTGGGATTTAGGGGTTCTACTGCCTGAGGATTCCAGGCTTCCCTCCTAGAAGACAGTATAGCCACACAGCTGGTTCCAGAGGAGGCGCACATTGCCCCCAGGGACACGGTGAACCCCCCGACAAAGAGTTAACCACAGCTGCTGCTTTGCTACTTTTATCGCAGACGGCTGCTGAAAGGGGAATGGAATGGGGCCGTCATGAAGTGGCGAGGCTGCTGCTGGGCAGTGGGGGCACAGCAAGCTGGTCAGGCTCTAGCCTCGCTGCGGTTATCTTTCAGCTGTTCGTGGGAGCACAGCAACTAAGGTTTCATGAAGCCCAGTCTCCAGGGCTCAGAGAGCTTGGGGAAGAGGGTCTGGGTCACCCCCCCAAGCAAGTTGCCCAGAGCAGCGGAAGAACTGGCCCATGTGGAGAGGAGTCCAGTGTGGATAGTGGAGGAGGGAGATGACAAGGGTCCGTTATGGGCTCAGGAGCAACTGCAGCCATAGGGGCAGGAAGTCTTACCACCGCCTCTTCTCTTTGCTTTTTCAAAAATTCATGACCGACCAGAATCTTGGATATGTGTGAGTGCTACTGAGCACGATCCTGGAGTGCAGAACCCAGCTGCAGTGTTGACACCCCGTACCTGTGCTGCTTGGGACATTTCCCAGGAGGCTTTCATTTTCCTATTATCGGAGGAATCAGGACTTTGCAACTCATTTCGGACACCCACTATTGATTGACAGGCATGGAAGGATAACTGGCATCTCACTGGCAGAAGCTAAAGTTTCCTTTCAGCCTTCTCCTCTGAGAGCCAGCAGACCCTTCCCTAATCCAGAGCCAAGTCACTCCCAAAGGCACTCACTGAACAAAAGGGGGCTCTTTTCATACTCCGTGCTCAGCTTGAGTTCAGCCTTCTAACCTCCAAATATTAAAACTCACCCCACAGAAAATGATTCTGGGAACCGCGTCAGGATGCCTGCATTCTGTTCTAACACAGCTCACTCTCCTGCTCACACAGGCTTCGTATGTTTGTTTTTTCTTCAATATTCATTGACCCCAAGGGTAACTGCCTCCAATGATACCTCCAGTTCATATTCCTCTATTAAATGCAAAGCAAAAGGAATTCCAAAAACGAGTTCAAGAGGACAGTCCTAACCTTTGCAACCCGGGAAAAATTTTTTCAGTAAAGACATTTAAATCTTCACTGCAATGGGATATTTTTAAAACATCACTCCAAGGAGGTAAAAGGAGGACACGGGATTTTACATTCATAACAAAAAGTATTTCATTTTTTCTTCTATGGGTTTCAAACAAGACAATGAGGTCTGAGCTATAAAAGAGAGTCTATCAGGGCATGAAGAAGAACTTCCTAGGGGAACAATAGCTGAAAGGGGACTGCCTGCTTTAGAAAGCTTTCAAAGCTGAGCAACACTTACTCAAATGTTTATTAAGCAGGTACTGTGCGACAGTCATTCTGAACAATGAAAAGGGGAGTGCAGATGACATGTCAGATGAAGACCTCGCTAGGTTTAGAGTAGAAAACCTAGTGTGCATGAAATTAAAAGGAAATTAAGCAATTAAAGACAACTTTGCTATTGACTAAAAGTATAACTGGGAGACGAGGGAGGAGAATGCACTCTGGAGTAGATGGCTGAGGGAAGATTTATTTAGCTTGCCCTCTGACTAGGGTCTCAGAGGGAGTGGAGCTGCAGATGGAACAGCCTGTGAGGCCTTGGTATGTGAGCAGCAGAGGGCAGAGCTGCACAGGGGCCAGCAACAGCCCTGGAAGAGAGGTGTCACGTTAGGAGGAGCAATAAAAACCAGACTGAAGAATCGAAACAAAGTAATATTCAGGATCAATTTTTGGTTATTGAGCAGGGGGATGGATCACAAACATGATGTTTTTAAACAACCGACAACACTTCAGAATAAAATCTCTAGGTTTACACACATAAGAAAAGGGGTGAGAGCCAGGGGCCAGGGAAGAAGAGTAAGCAGGCTTCACTCCCAATCAGGTATGAAGAGGGGAAGGTCTTATAAGACAAAAGGTAGACTTGCAAGAAACATTTAGAAGACAGAATGGAAAGACTCATGGGTTTTGATGATTTCCATGAGTTTTGAGTTTGGAAAGAGAAGAATGGTGATGACAGTGATAAAAAATGGGATCATTTGATAAAGGAGTCAAAGAGGAAAGGCACAAAGTGGAGAGATCCAGGAGAAATATGTAACAGTTAAATAGCCAGAACTCAGTAATAAATTAAATACTGGGGTGGAGAGGGAGAGGAGATGTCAAACACGATTTGTAGCTTTCTGGTGTGAGGGGCTGGATGAATGGGTTATGATTAGAAAAGGACCAGGCTTGATAGTCAGTGTGGCAAGGATGGGTGATAAGTAAAATTCAATTCTGATGTGGTAAATTTGAGATGCCTTTGAAATATCCAAGCGGAAATGCTAATTTGGTGCTTGGAAATGCAGCTTCATTTGCAGATGAGAGGTCAGGGCAGAACAGCTATCCCCAACCAGTGGGGGACTTTGCCCCACAGGGGACAGCTGACAACGTGAGGAATTCTTTTGGTTGTCACAATGGAGGCAGGCTACTTGTGTCTACTTGTTTCTAGAACACAGAAGCCAGGCATGCTGCTAAATAGCTCACTATGCACAGACAGCCCGCTACAGCAAAGATTTATCTAGAGACAAATGCCAAGCAAGCCAAAGTTAAGAAACCTTGGGGCAAGACATCAGCATATACATAGACATTAAAGTTGTGAGCAAAATGAGACTACAGAGTAAGAAAAAACTTAGGGAGAAATCTTGAATGGCCAGATGGAAGAGGATAAGCCTGAAGGGAAGACCTAAAATTGGGAGAAATCAGAGAAATAAAAGGAAAACCAGTAGGTGGGGGGTGGGGTCACAGCAACCACGTTAAGAAAGTGTTTCTGAAGGAAGAAAACATTCAGCCAGAAAAAGATGAAAATACATTTGATGGATTCTGAAATATGGAAGTAGCTACTGACCTTAGGGAAAAAAAAGTATCATCTGTGGGATCCTAGTGATGAAAGCTAAATTTAAATAAGTGGGAAAAAAGAAAATGGAGATCCTCTGCGCTATGATGAAAAGACTGGAGATTAGGGCAAAGTGGATTGAAGGAAGGTTCATTTGTGGTCAATACTGCTTTTTTAAGACAGGAGAATAATGCTTACCAAAAAAAAGAAAGCGCTACTTGGCAGTAAGAGCTGGAATATACAGGAACAAAACTAATTTTGTAGGAACAGGTAATAAAACATCAATGAGTCATGAAACCAATTTAATGGTTTGCATAAAATACAGTTGAAAAGAGTAGAAAATAATATAGACCATCATATGGAGTATTATTTCATGAAACTATTGTTGCAGGTGTGGTTTGCAAGTGTGTGTCTTAATTTGCAATTTGGGTAATGAAGAGAATTCCCCTCCAGGTGCAGGTCTTAGTGACATGGGAAATAACAGTGCTGTGATACAAATACACTAATAGGGAAACGAAGCAATGAGGTGGAAGTTAGAAAAAGAAAGTGAATTTAATACCAAAGTGGAACATTCAGGTAAAGATACACTGTGTATATTCACTCAGCCCCCCACAGCGTGGATTCTATGACCACCCCCCCTAACTTGCTCTTGTAGTCTTCTGTCTTCCCACTTAACTGCTGTATTACAGCTGCCCATGGTTTTGGCCATTTCTTGTCTCAGCAGTTTGCAGCATGAGGCCAGAACTTCACTGTCAAGCCTGTTTCTAACCTGTCTGGCACATAGTGGCTGTTCATTAATTGTTGATTTTTGTGAAGATGATGTGACATTGGAATTGCAGAGTTTAGATTATGATGATAAGCAACATATAAAATAGCTTAGACCTTGTAGAGTTGAGTCATATGGTTCTCCATAGGCCACAAACTTGATTCCAGAAAGCAATTACCATCAGAAATCTGGGTGTGCATCCTGTATCAGTCAGCTTTATTGGCTGCAACGGAAACCAACTCTGCTGACATACGCAGAAAACAAATTTATTGAAAGGCTACTGGATAGTTCACAGCTGCCAAGAAGGCCCGATTGGGAAAACAGTCAATAGCCGGGGAAGCTAATACATTAACCTGAACCACAGCCCAAATCTCCAAACCACAAGCCCAGGTCACTGAGGAAAGTGTCACCTTTGAACCCCAGCGGTGGGCGCTAGTCAGTAAATACAACCTTTGTATCACTAGTACCATCACCCTGAAAACTCATGTCACTGCTCCTCACGTGCCTCTGTATGTCTATTTAGCGTGTCTCCTCCCAGACTCAAGATTCAAGGCATCTGCCTTTGACTGATAGAGCCTAAGCTATGTGTCTGTGCCCCACCTGCAAGGGAGGCTGAGAAACTGAGTCGCTGAACAGCTTGCCTGTAAGCTTCCACAGGAGACAGATTATAAGACATTTCCAAAAAGAAGATGCTGAGCCATCAAAATGAGTGATAAATATCCATCACATGATGAAGACATATCATCCAATAGATTCCATAGTTGCTATGAGTCACCAGATCCCAGAGCCACCTCAGAGCCGAGCTGAGTGCAACACTATGTCTTCAGGTGCAAATACTCAGGGTGCTAGAAATGATCAGGTTTACTCTTGAGTGATGTCTTAAGAGATGCTAGATCACCCTGAAGTGATCGGCAGATGTCACCCTTTAACAGAAGTCATCCACCCTACGATTTATATCATCCGGACTCAAAAGCAGAGCTGCCACCATTTCAGCTTCTTGGTAGACGATACTTATCCCTTAAAAGGAATCAGTCACTTGAGTAATTGCTTGGAGTCAGTGTTGAGCATTTCCAGGCACATACCTGCCACTTGAAATGACCCTGATGAAGATGTCCTGCCTCTCTGGCGTCTATTTGCAATAGTCCTGCCCCATGTCAAGCCTGATCTCTGCCATTTTCCTGGCAATACACCTGTAACCGAGATTCTACCTGCACTGGGCATGACTGTTTATTTCATTGAGAATAAGGGTAGATTTTTTTTTTTACCACATACACCTCCATTGACTTCTCCTAATCCATCTTTACAAAATCTACATGAAAAGTATCTTTCTATTTGGTGTCCAAAAGAATGAACCAATTACAATTCACCCTGATTCTTTTTTTCTTTTTAGCCTCATCATCCCTCAGTAATTCTCCTGAAAATGAGTCTACGATAAAATCTTTGAAAGAATAAGAAGGGCTTTATCACAAATGGTTATTACCTCCATTATTCATTTAAAAAATAATGTGGTTTGGACTAATAAAGCACAGGTACAAAAAGAAAAATTAAGGAGAAAACATAATTGCTATGCTTACAAAATAATTTGTAGCTCTATTAAAAAATAATAAAGGCTTCTTCCATATATTCAACTTAATGTTCAGCACATATAGAAGATTTTTAGGTACACAGGAATTTTTATACATTAGAAACACATCTAATAAAGTAAACTGTCTCTATTTTCGTTCCCTGCCATCGCCCTCTTGCTCAGTCTAAGTCTCAAGTATCTCCTTGGAAGGAGCTTGGACACATGGTTGTGTCCCAGCTTCTGTCCCTGAACAAGGACCAGAGCCCCAGATTGCTTGAATCCTACAGGCAATGGGTCTTCATTCACAAGACCACAGCACAGTATCAAACAAAGGAGTTCTTTACCAGCTATCTCCCTAGGACTCAGCACATACATAACAGGCAAAAATGTCCATCTCTCAGTCTTTCCCTGAAAGTGATACATCTGCACACTTTAAAAGCCTGTATGTTAATCTCCTAATTTAGAATCTAACCTAACTTCTAACTAGGAACTGGTTACAATCCTCCCGGGAACGACTGGATACCTCCTGCCTTTTCCCATTAACTGACTCTAAATTGCCAGTGTTTTCCTGAAAGGAAATTCTACACACAGTCTAGTGGCCCAGCTTTAGTAGTTGCTATCTAAGGAATGGATCTCCAGATTTCCTTGCTCTGATAGCCCATGAGACCTGCATTCATAAATCCTGCAGGACCACAGCAAAGAAGCAATTCCAAGTGGGTACAGAAGTATCACTTTACAGCTATACACCAAACTCCATTGCATGAAGAGCAGACAAAAAGTCCATCTCCCAGGTTCTCCCTGGAAAAGACATAACTATATATTTCCCTAGTTGCTGGCTAAAGGTCTAGCTTCCAATCAGAGTGCATTTAAGTGCCAGACAATCATTTCCTTTGGGAAACCAACAGGTCTTGGCACACCTACAACTACTAGGAATCACAGAGAATAAAAACAAGTTGCTTCAGTAATCACAGAGATTGGAGAAATAATCAGGCTCTCATAATAGACTGCCTGAGGAGGCACATCTCCTACAAAAGACAATTCCACAAGGACTTGAAGAGGTGATTATTTTACCTATTGCCCAGAAACAGATAAAAGGAAAGTGACTAAGTAGAAGAATATGACTCAAACAAAGGAATAAGATAAATCTCTAGAAAAAATATCTTAATGAAACAAAGATAATTGGCTTACCTGACAGAATTGAAATTAATGGTCAACATAATAGTCATAAAAAAGAGGTCAAGAGAAAAATGCGTGAATAACATGATAATTTCAATAAACACACAAAATATTAAAAAGAACCATACAGAAATCACTGAGCTGAAGGATACGATAAATGTACTAAAAAATTAAAAGGTTAACTAACAAACTAGATCATTCAAAAGATAATAATCTAGAAGACAAAGCAGCAGAATACATCTAATAGCAGAATATACAGAAAAATAGTGAAAAACTCATGAAAAACAATAAAGATGACAAATACATGCATTATAGGGATCCCAGAAGGATAAAAGGGAGATATGGGGCAGAAAGCTTATACAAAAGTAATAGCTGAAAACCTACCTTTCTGGAGAAAATAGACACCCAGATCAAGGAAGTCTACAAGTTCAAATAAGATGAAAATAAGGAGATCTACAGGACTCCTTATTTAATTAAAGGACACTTTAATTAAATTGTCACAAGTTAAATACCAGGAGATAATCTTAAAAGCAGCAAGGGAAAAACAACTTGGTACCAAGGGAACCCCCAATAAGACTATCAGCAAAGTTTTCAGCAGATACTTGGTATTATTGAAGAGAAGGGTATGATATCTTCCAAGTGCTGGAAAAATACAGAATACTCTATCCAGCAAAATTCCCCTTCAGAATGACAGAAAGATAAAGAATTTTTCAGAAAATCAAAAGCTGAAGGAGTTCATCACCGCTAGACTGGCCTTACAAGAAGTATTAGAGGGAGTAGTAAAGGAAAACATATGAAAATATAAAACTCATTGGTAAAATTAAAGAGATAATTTTTAATACTCTAATATTGTACTAATATTGAGTAAATCACTTATAATGATAGCATGCAGATTAAAGGTATTCAAAAATAGCCACACCCACAATAATTTGTTTATCAATACATAATGACAAAAGATTTAAGTAGCAATGTGGAAAGTAGATGTAAAAGGTACACCTTTTGCATGCATTCAAAATTTAGTTGTTATCACCTTAAAACAGAGTACTATAAATATTTAAGTTTTATGTAAGCTTCACAGTAACCACAAATTAAAAACCTACAGTAGATAAACAAAAAATAAAGATAATCAAATGAAACAAAATTATCAAATCAAGGAATAAGAGAGCAAAAGACAAACTACAAAATGACCAGGAGACGATTAGCAAAATGGCAATAACAATTCCATACCCATCAATTATTACAGCAAAGACACAGAATAATTATTTTTTTAAAAAATCCAACTATATGCTACCTACAAGAGTCTTGCTTCAGCTTTAAGGACACACACAGCCTGAAATGGTAAGAGATGTTCCATGTAAATAGAAAAAGAAAAAAAAAAGTAAAGATAGCTATACTTATATGTACAAGAGAGACCATAAGACAAAGATTGTATTAAATGGCAAAGAAGGTAATCACATAATGATAAAGGAGTCAGTTCTCAAAAGGACATTACTTTAATTGATATTTACATCTGTACCAACATAGTAACACCTAAATATATAAAACAAAATTAACAGATTTTAAGGTAGAAATATACAGTAATGCATAATAGTCCCCAACTTAATATCTCACATTCAATAATTGATAGAGCACCCAGACAGAAAATCAATAAGGAAATATTGCACTTAAATTGTATATTACACAAGATGGACTTACTATATTACAAAGTATTCCATAGTATATAGCATAGTATATACATTCTTCTCAAGCACTCATGGAATATCATCCAGGATAGATCATACAGTGGGCTACAAAACAAATTTTAACAAATTTAAGAAAACTGAAATTATATCAAGCATATTTTCCAACCACAATGACATGATGCTAGAATTACAAGACAACTGGAAAATCCATAAAAAGGTGGTGATTTAAAAACATGTTCCTGAACAATGAATAGATCAAAGAATATGTTAAATGAAAAATAAAAAAAAATACTTTGAGACAAATGAAAATGGAAACACGACATACCAAAAATTATGGGGTGACTCAAAAGCAGTTCTAATGGGGTCATTTATAGTGACATATGCCTAATTAAGACAAAAGATCTAAAATAAGCTAACTTTACACCTCAAGGAACTAGAAGAAGAACCACCTACACCAAACTTAGAATAAATGAAATAACAAAGACCAGACTGGAAATAGAGACTAAAAGGCAATGAAACTAAGAGCTGCTTTTTGACAAGATAAACAAAGTAGCTAGAATTATCATGAAAACAATAGAGCCCCAGGAAAAATGTAGAAAAAGTATTGATATAACACAAATTCAAATGATCACAAGAACTCCTCCATATAATTATATCCCAATGAATTGCACAACTTAGAAGAAACAGAAAATTCCTAGAACTATACAACCTGCAAAGCTCAATACTGAAGAAATATAAAACCTGAACAGATCAATTACTAATAGGGAGATTGGGTCAGTGATCAAAAATATCCCAATACATAAAAGTCCAGGACCAGATGGTTTCACTAATAAATCCTACCCAACCTTTAAATAATATCAATTCTTCTCAAGCTCTTCCAAAAATAGAAGAGAGAATTCTTCCAAACTTCCTTCATGAGACCAACATTATACTGATACCAGACAAGAACACTACAAGAAAGGAAAATTATAGACCAATATTTGAGCACAGGTGCAAAAATTCTCAAAATATTAGCAAACCAAATTCAATAGTTCTTTAAAAGCACCACACAAAATGGTCAAGTGGATTTACTCCAGGGAGGTATGGCTGATTCAACTTCTGCATATCAATATAATGTACCATATTAATAAGATGAAGGTTAAAAATCACAATCATCTCAACAGATGCAGAAAAAACATTTGACAATAAAAACTCCAAAAAAACTGTGTGTGGAGGGAATGAATCACAACACAATAAAGTCCATTCATAAGCCCACACCTAACATTACAGTCAATGGTGGAAAGCCGAAACCTCTAAGATCAGGAACAAGTCAAAGGTGCCCACTCTCATTACTTCTTCATTCAACATAATACTGGAAATCTTACAGCAGTCAGGCAAAAATAGCAATAGTGATAGTTGTTATTATGCTATTATATAATATTGCCACATATTATTATTTATTATATAATATTATATAGTACTATAATACTATTATTATAAAGGCATCTAAACTGAAAAGTATGTCCATTGCAGCACTGTTCACAATAGCAAAGGTATGGAAACAACCCAGATGTCCAAAAATAGATGATTGGATCAAGAAGATGTGGTACATATACACAATGGAATACTATTCAGCATTCAAAGAAGATAAACATGTGCAATTTGCAGCGACATAGATGGAATTAGAGGGGATCATACTTAGCAAAACAAGCCAGAAAGAAAGAGAAAAATATCGAATGGTTTCACTTATAACAGGACTACAGGGAAACAAAATAGGAGAGACACATTTGGGGAGGGTGGGAGGAGGGGGAGGATAAGGGCACAAAATGGAGTAGAAAAAGACACAAGGGACCATGGAGATGGATCATGGGTGAATTGGTGGTGGGTTACCCAAGGGGAATACAAAATGTAAAAGATATAAATAACAATAAAAATATATATTTAAAAAAATAATAATAAATAAATTGAAAAGCAAGAAGTATAACTTCCCTGATTGCAGATGACATGATATATAGATAAAACTGTAAAAGCTTGACAAAGAAACTGTTAGAAAAAAATGAATTTGGTAAAGTTATAGAATGCAAAATAAACATACAAAATAGTTTCTAATAATAGCTTTCATTGTTAGCAAGAGAAATCAAGAGCCCGATTTATAATAGCATCAAAAAGAATAAAAAACTAGGAATAAATATGGGGCCTCCCCAGTGGTGCTGCAGTTAGGTGCTGCGCCGTGGAGCTGTCAGCAGCGGCGACGCAAGTTCGACGCCCAGCTGGGGAGATTCCCACATGGCACGGCAGACCTCTCCTGCCTCACCCGCTGCTCCCCTCAGCAGTGTCTTTCCCTCGATCTGCCTGTTCTGCTCCCCACTCTGTCTCTGGAGAACCCTCTCGCCACCCCATGCCTCTGGCCTGTACCCCAGCTTGTATGCATAAATAAATAAATCTTAAAAAAAAACAACTAGAAATAAATTTAACCAAGGCAAAAGAGTTTTAGACTGAAGATTGTAAAATACTGAAGAGAGAAATTGAAGAAGAAACAAATGAGTAGAAAAACATTCTGTGCTCATGGACTGGAAGAATTAATACTGTCAAAATGTTCATACACCCAAAGCAATCACTACCAGATTTTCAACGGCATTTTTCATAGAAGTATAACAAAAAAACCCAAATTTGTATGGAACCACAAAAAACCCCAAGTAGCCAAAGCAATCTGTAGAAAGAACTAGAGGCATCACATCTCCTGATTTCAAACTATATTACAAAGCCGCAGTAATCAAAGCATTATAATGAAGCACTGGAACAGAATGGAGAACCCGGAAATAAACCCATTCGCATATGGTCAATTAATTCTCAACAAAGGTACCAAGAATACACAACAGGAAAGGATTATTTCTTCAAAATTATGATGCTGAGACAGACCAATGGAATAGAATTGAGAGTTCAGAAACACACCAATATAAATACAGTTAATCCATAACAAAGGGGCCCAGAACATACGTTGGACTAAGGATAGCCTCTTCAATAAATGGTGTTGGCAAAACTGGACAGCTCTGTGCAAAAGAAGAAATTAGACCACTATCTCACATCACACATAAAAATCAAACTGAAATGAATAAAGGACTTGAATGTAAGACCTGAAACCATAAAATAGAAGAAATGGGTAAATTACAACATAAGCTCCAGTGAGGTCTCCAGGAACTTGACCCATCTCATTGGATAGAAACAAAAACCATTAGGCCAAAAAGACATACTTTTCATTGCACCACAGTTCACAACAGCCAAGGTGCACCAACACTGTAAGTGTACAAAGTGTCCTTCAATGGATGAACAGATCAAGAAAAAAATCAGATACCCACAATGGACTATCACTCATCCTTTAAGAAGGAGGAAATCCTGCTATTTCCAAGAAGAGGGATGAAGCAGGGAAACACTGCCAAGTGAAGCAAGACAGAGAAAGACAAATACTACATGCTAACACTTATATTTGGAAACTTCGCGATCTAAAAATAAAAAGTCCAATTCATGGAAACAGTGAGCAGAAAAGTGAAACAGGGTTGGGTGAACTAGGAAGAAACTGGTAAAAGGGTAAACTTTCAGCTATAAAATGAGTAAGGTCTGGGGGGTCTAATGTATAACATGGTGACTACTGTTGATAACAGTGTATTGTATAACTGAAAATGACTAAGTAGAATTTCAATGATATCAACAACAAAAAAAATATGTGAGATCACAGATGTGTTGACTAATGAGACGGAGAGGACTGGTCATAATGTCTGCCTCTATCAAACGATCTTATTCTACACCTTAAATCTTACATCTTGTCCATTATGTTTCAATATAGGTGAAAATCACTTTCTTGTGAAATTAGTTTTACCTTAATTTAGCTGAATCATGTTGCCTAACATCTCATTCTCTTTACCTTTCTCAAACAAGGTCTCAGACGTAAGGTGCCTCCCGGTGTGTGAGCCTCTGCTCCAATTCATTGCTGCCCCTAGTCAGTCCACAGTGGCCACCATAGAAGTGCCCCGACCCCTCATATCATGAGGATTTACATGGGGGTTTTCCTAGGCTGTCTCCCCAGAAATGGAATTGCTGGGTGACGGGGCAGAGGCAGACCCGAGGACTGCCTGAGGGCATCACTCAATGTCTGCATCAGCCCACCGTCCTGCAGGGGGAAACAGGGCTGCGCTTCCCACATCTGCTAACGCTTGGGGTCATCTAATTTACACTCAGCTTGAGTAGGAACGAAGAATGGTTGTTTTAATTCACGAATCTCTGAATATCAGGAGTTGGAGCCACCCATGCCTTTTTTTTTTTTTTTTTTTGCTCAGTCGCTATTGGCGTTTCTGTATTTTCTTATTGAAAGGGAGATTCTTGTACATTTCAGATATTAATTACTTCTTTGATTCTAGACATCACAAACACCTCATCCCAGTCTACCACCTCTTAGTTAACTGCGTGTGGTCCCATTTCCTCAACAAAAATTTTTAGTGTTGATGTAATCAAATGTGTCAGCTTTGCCTTCAGGTATGTATTTTCCAAACCCAATTTTCCTTCAACTTAAAGGATTTTTTTTTAAATTAGGTTAGAGCAACTCAATCTAATTCTTTCCTTTAAGACTAAAGGGGGGCCTGATGGCCCCTCTACTCATCCCTCAGAATTCAGTGATGTGAGAAGGTTGAATCTGGTTTCAAATCCTGTGTCTCGTATTTATGACTGTGAACAGCGACAAATCTCTTATACTTTCTGTGCCTTCGTCTTCCCGCCTGGACAGTGAGTCAGGAATGCTTGAGGCACGTGCTCCCCACCATGCCATCCTTGCCCCCGCCCCCACTACCTAGCCACCCATAAATGTCACATGGGCAATCACTGTTAGGGCAATCAGAACTCAATGAGCTTTTTTGTTCGTATTTGTCTTATTTTGTTTGGTGCGACCCTAAACCCTTCGGAACATATTCCTGCAATTTTGCTTAAAAATGCTTTCCTGTGGCTTAAAGTCACTAGAATTAGATTAAGCAAACATAAGCTCCTCTGGTCATTTATTTAAGCATTGAAGAAACATTTGCTCAGTGCAGGCTACGTATCTAGGCCTGAGCTCCAAAGAAAAATCAGCGAGAAGAAGTAACAAAGTCTGTTCCACACACTAGATCCCTTTAGAAGTTATGTCCAATTCCATCTACCAGAAGCGGGTCACTCATGACGACCCATCGGTTTCTCCCTGTTTGCAACATAAATCAGAGAGCACTGTTTGAATGACCCTGGGAGAAGGAGGGGTTGTTCCTTGCTGTATGGGACAAGTAAGTCCTCTCCCTAGAACTGGCTTCCCCTACTGATGGAAACTCTCAAGATCCTATATCACAGGATGTTGCCAAAGTCCAGCTGAGTGGAGCAGGAGTCCCAAGCCCTTGATAGATAGAGGGATTCCAGGCATTTCCAGTTTCGTCAGCGCCAAAGAACCAAAGGTGCAACAAACCTCTCCAGACAAAGGCCCAGCTGGTGTCTTTACACCAACCATCAAAGTAGCATCGTGGAGAGAGGCAGAGGTGTGGGCCACAGTGCCTGCTACCATTGTCCCAGGCCATGGGAGGAGCAGGGTGCCCACGGGGTGTGGTCCCGGCCCAGCTCAGGACCTGCTTTCTTACCTCCGTAACTTCCAACCTTTTTTCCACCTTACTGTTCACAATGAATGATGTTCCCATGTAAGGGAAACTGTTGGACACAAATTTTCAGGAAGCAGGCTATTAATCCACACCTTTCTCTCCCACTCAAGACATTATCACAAGCCAAGTAAAAGATCGATACCCCCCAAAAAAGACTCCAGATTTTGATCCTTTAACTGCTGGTACAGAAAAAGTGCTTATGTTAAAACTTGCCTGACCGCAACTAGTTGGGAAACTGCTAGTTGAAACCAGCAAAACTAGCTGAGCGCGGCTCGCAGAGTCCAGCCACCGAGCTCTCAGCTGCCTGTGCTCTCCAGGGACCTTCCACCCATGTGTCACAGTAGCTGTGAATGACTGATGCGGTGCTATGAGCCCAGCGGGTACATAACATACTGCTTATCCTCACAAAATGCCACAAGTTTTGTGGTTCTTATCTTACAGAAAAGAAACTGGAGGCTCAAGAGGATTGTCATCTGCCTAAAGTGACATCCTAACTAGTAAAGTCAAGATTTATACTTAGGACCGTCTTGTTTCAGAATCAAGGATCCCAACCCGCTTTCTTCCAAGTTGAATCACCCTTCAACAGTAAAGGTGAGAAGAGTGGGGTGTCTCAGTCAAGGCCAGCACTGACACACGCTCAACATCTGCTGACTCGGGAGAAGCCCCCACTCGCAAACTAAGTCGCTCAGGAATTCCCGGAACACCCCAGATAAAATGAAACCATGTCGCCGGGAAGGATGACTGACCCATTAAGTCTTACTATCCACCGTCACAGCAGCACAGACTCAGTTCATTCCCAGGAAAGACTCTAATGACATGGAAGAATTTTTCAAAAGTCGGTGGGAGAAGATAAGGGGGGAAGAGGCTCTTCATCTGAATTTGGAGCACAGGGGCAGGCCTGAAAAGAGAAGACCGCCTGCTATCAACAAGGGGCAGGAAGAGGAAAAGAGAAACTCCCATCCGTGGAGCTCTCAGCGCGTCCAGGGTGTGAGCGCTGGGAGCCTTGGCAGTGTCTCTAACGACCTTCTAACAAGACCCATTATTTCCACCTTCCTAGAGCAGGAAGATCTGGGAAGTTGCGTGTTTTTCCTAAGTTCATGCTGCTGGAAAAGAGCAAAGCAGGGATTTGAACCCTGCTTCAACAGCCCCCAAATATTTGGAGTTCTGAGCCTGAAGTTGATCAGTTCT
Organism: Scalopus aquaticus; assembly: GCA_004024925.1. Lineage (NCBI taxonomy): Eukaryota > Metazoa > Chordata > Mammalia > Eulipotyphla > Talpidae > Scalopus > Scalopus aquaticus. The sequence continues at coordinate 120,595 of PVIJ01003629.1, forward strand.
CTGGGTTCCTGAATTCTGCAAAAGTATTTTGTTTCCCCACTAGACAAAACACGAAGTCCTTGTCTTAAAAAAAAAAAAAAAGTCTCTAAATATTCTTGTCATGTTTGGGAGCAGAGATTAATTGGAAAAGCAAACAGTTGTAGAAAACTAATTGGCATTCCCTTGACAAAACGCAGTGGATTCAAGTACTGGCCAGTGCTCCTCCTCATCCCAGAATTACCATTAGTATGACGCAGGGGCCCTGAGTCTGGGGTCAGGCTGGGGTGGGAGGACGGATTCAATTTGGCTTCTCCTCATCCATCTCTCAGGAGGACATTTAGTGACAAGTTAAATGAGCAGGCTACGCCGGAGAAGTGCCGCACAGGGAAGGCGAGAGTGACGTGTGCCAGTGGGCCTTTCCCTCCCCTCTCTCTCCTAGGCCTTCCTCTCAAGCCTGGCTCCAGCAGCTTCAGGGAGAGTCAAGAAAATGGCATTATCAGGATCTCGGCCAGGGCAAAAGATGCCCAGAGCATTCGGTTCAGTAGAAAGTCCCGAGGAAGGAGCCTGACCCCAAATCCCGACATGATAAACTCTCGGCCATGCGTGCTCCGCTGTCTCCCCCCCAAGTCCCTGGACCATCACCGACACCGAACTCTACTCACTCCGCCTTTGCGGGATTCTGGTTGTGTGTCTGCATTTGAACAAGCTCCAACAGACTCTGGAGGAACAAAGCAAGCTCAGAAGCACTGTGCAGAGGACCGAAGGTGAGCAGTCAGAGGAGCTGTGGCCTCGACCAAGAAACGTCTTCTCGAACCTCAGCCAGCAAAGTCTCGTTATTCATGGTCGTTACATTCTACAAAGTCACCCAGAGCAGTGCTAGCAAATACTAAAACACCACTCCCACAAATGCACAGCTCCTGGGCACACCATTTTCATAACCTTGCTTGGTGTGTATTTCTGTTAACCATTTAATGACATATTATTGGTACATGAACATGAAACCTGCAGACAAAAGTCTAGGCACTGAAGGCAGAATGAAGCTTATCTCATACATGTGTTTTCCCCAGGAGACAAATTCGCAGCCTGCTTGCATTTGGGAACCAAGACAGCATTCTGGTACTATGCTTGGGGTCCATTTTACAATCACAAAATCACCAGCAAAAAGTATGAAAATGCATAAAGTATGCCACTAAATACACTGGGAAAGGATGCTTCTTCAGTGTGAGAGCGGAAGCTGGAAGGCAGAGGTCACCTCGTTCTACCCCTGCAGGGGACACACATGTGGAAGGACTCCATTTATCACACCCTCTGCACATCTACAAATGCCCATGAAAGCAGCCAGGTATTCATTTTGAGATAACAGACACTATGCAAACTTGCAAAGCGTCCACAAAAAATAAGCATTCACCATATTATCTATACATAGGTGCACATACTTGAAATTTACAAAATATGTATCTGCATTACTGCATTTGATCTGACAGTAACTCCGGAACTTCAAGGGAGCAAAAGCTACTTCAAGTCCCAATATCCAGATGAGAGACTGGGAGCCCAAAGAGCTAGGACCCAGACCCTGGTCTTTTCACTCCAAGCCTCTTGTGTTCGCCACTCTACAGTGTGAGCAGGACAACTCTGCAAAGGCTGTCAGATGCCAGCACTGTTCAGCCAAGTGGCAAGCCTTAGAGAAAAGAAGGGGTGCAGTGGGAAGACAGCACAGCAAGCTTACACTGGAAGAAATTAGGGGGAAGCACGGCAGGTCTAGCTCGAGGCGCAGAGTGGGGTTGCATAACAATTCCCATGAACTTGGCAAGTATACTCTTCATGGGCAGAGATTGACTTTGGTGTATTTCAGTCAGAGGACCAGCATTGATTTCGTCCCACTAGGTGCAATTTATTAGGTAATAAGGTGAGGGGAAAGCAGCAGCAGTTCCTGAACTAAAGATTAAAGACAAGTAGGGGAGAAAAACATAAGAAAGAGCTAACCTAGTAAACAGAATCATGGTAAGCCTGAGTAGAGGGAGGAGGCAGATGGCGAAAATAGATCTTTAAGAAGAGGGACAGACTTGTTTTGTTAAATAGGAGGAAGATGATTCCACGTGTTTAGGGCAACTTGGCTAAGCATTCTCAGTACGGACAGTCCCAAAGTCCAGTCCCGGCTTTGTCATTTCTACCATGACACCAGCAGAAATTGATTCACCTTTTCTCAGACTCAGATTTCCTTATGAATAAATGGGGGAGTCTGTTCAAGTCAACACACAACAAAATTCAGTAGGGCCAAGACCTGGGGATTCAAAGGTTCAAGGTGTATTTGAAAGTGTTTATGGCTCCAGGAATAACCGAGTTCAGGAGCAGGCACAGAACAAGTGGGCCATTTCAATGCACACTGATAAATGTGAGGGTGTGAGTACTAAAGGAGAGTGGTCTTGGATCAGGGAGGCATCAAGAGGAACTTGGGAGGCAGCAAAGGGAGGGCACGTGCGACTCGAGGAAGAGAAAGCACAAAAGGTGGGAGGCAGGAGACGGCTTCTGAGGGCTCTGCTTAGTTCAATATGAAGACCGGTGAGAGAGTGAGGAGAAAGGGCGGAAAGGCGGGAGAGAGCAAGATTCTGTGAGCAGGAAGAGCCACAGAAAGGTTTTAAACAACACAATGACGTGGGAAGTTTTATTCTTTCTGAAAGATGCCTCTGAGAGAGGTGAGGAAGAAGAAATCGTGGAGGACAAGTCTAGAGGGAGAAACTCTTGTAATAATTCAGGTAGATCCCTCACGGATGTGTTGGTGGGAAGCCAAGGGAATAAGATGCAAGAGCACATTGTAAAATGAGAAGCAAACAAATGTAAAACAGTTGTTTCATTATGAAAATAGACTTTTCAGGGCAAACTAAAGTGTGAAGATTTGAAAACAAGAATGTAAGTATTACTATCAGGAGGAATAAGCCAGAAAACTGTGATATCACACCAGCAACACAAAATCATACAGCTGGAGAAGTTTGAAGGTAGCAAGAAGGTAGAGGAAGAATTTGACTCCTAATCTGAAACCTCACCTGGAGGTGAAGGAGCGGCAAAGTGCAGTAGGTGGGCAGTTAGGGTGTGGGAGGCAGGAAAAGGTCAGAAGCCAGCAAAGGGTTCTGATAATCCAGATATCACTTCTGACATTTCGACAAGGATGAGAAACTCGTGATCTGAAGTTTTCAACTCTAAGAGTTCTATCCTCCATGATCAGAAAAACACACAATCCAAAAGAAATGATAAAAACAAGAAAAGCTAAAGCCTAAAAGCAAATTGGGGAATCTGCCTGGGAGTGACTTACAGAGACGGGAGCTATGCTGGGTAGAAGCACATGTCCCATCTGTCTAGAAGTGAGTCTCAGCTCTATCACCGCTAGCTGCCTGGCAAAGCTACTTAGTCTCTCTAGGCTTCAGTTTCATTATCTGTAAAACAGGAATGATGATAATACCTACTGTTCAGGTTTTTCATGAGAATCAATTTACAAACACGAAGTGCTTAAATGAGTGCCTGACATATGTTAGGTACTTCACAGATGTTAAAAGTTATTTATTCCACCTTCCACTTTATAAACAGAGACACTGAGGTCTAGAGGACGTATTTACCAATAACATAAAAGAATATAGTATTCATTCACCTGCTCAGAAATAGCAAAATCACGGCAACTCTTATGCCTGCTACTCGTGAGCAGCAGCAGTATCTGCCCTGGGATTGAATTATAGAAAAAAAAAGATGAAACTGATTTTAATTGACAAATTAAAACTAGAGGGTCAAAGGGTGACCTGATATCTTCTTGGAAGGCAGTCCCAGAGGTGTGCAGACTCGGCAAAGCACCCCCCAAAAAGGAGATGGGAAGCGAGCACTGCTCACCATCTAAATATTCACCTGGAAATGAGAGTTGAAGAAGGCCCAGTGGCAGATGGAGAGGTGGGGACAGTTACTTAGAAAGGAAAACAAGAAACCACCCATCAGCTCGACTGTGTTCTGGATTCGGAGCCGGAGAGGCTGGCTCATTTCGAGTGTGTCCTTTCTCCCCAGCACCGTTCTTGGCAATGCATTTTATCCTCTAGCAGATGGATGCAGCTGTGATGGCGGCATCTGCTGCTGCTCTTTCACCTTCTAGCTTTGGCAGGAGCAGTTGGCAAGACAAACCTGCAAGGTCTGTCAGCACCCAGTAGTATCACTATCAGTCAAACTTGTGAAAAACAAAAATTCCCAAGGCAGAGGAAGTGCTGGCGCCATGGGCTGCAATGCCAGGGCCTGACTGAGTCAAGATCCTGATTCGCACTGCTCCTTTTTTGGAAACAGAAGCTTGGAAGGAGGAGCTCAGATACCCTCATTTCACCCATTACCCTCCTTTTGGAATGAGGACCTTTCTGGTTGGCAAAGAAAGAAGCCCAGCTGCAAAGAGCAAAAGGTCCCTCAGATGCGAGCTACAGTGAAAAAACACAGGAGCAATTTGAAGGAACAATGCTCTTCCCCCCTTTCCCCAGCCTCACTCTGTAGGGTGTTCCCCAGCCTGGCCGGAGTCATCCTCACTGGACTTGAAGCACATTCAGAGCCCCAACCACCTTGGGGAGTGGCATCTGTGTGAGCCCGGCAGCCGCTGGCAGTCAAGGCAGTTGTCTTCTGCAGCATTTGCCCAACCTTGGGAAAAGGCGGTTGCTGTGGTCTTCTGTGTTGAACTTCCATGCCTTGGGGAAGCAAGATTTGGCCCTCAAACCCCAGCCTAGTAGCCTGAGCTCTAGATTGGTGTTCAGCACTTGCCAGATCCTTTCCTTTGCAGCCTGTCATCCAAACCAGAGACCAACCAGGAAGAGGATGTCCCCATGCCTTGAGGTGACTCTCATCCATACAGAGATGCTCTCACCACCAGGTCTTCACCAAAAATCAGAAATATGAGATAATAAATCCAGCGGGAATTGAGTCTGAGTTTACCAGACCCTCTGAGAACTTACGATCTGAAGGAAAGCTCAGCAATGGTATAACTATTGGTGTTGTTAACTCACATCTTCCCCACCACTACATTGTCTCCGCGGAATTACTACAGGGGCATTTGTGAGTCATCACTGGGAATCAGAGAGACACACAGGCAAGTTCTGGGAGGCCGAGGCTGAACAAAGGGTCAGTATTTTCCCAGGGACCAGGCACTTGTCTGAATGAATAATCCAATGGGAGAAATGACATGATGCATTCTGAAGAAAATTTCCATGATGAAAAAACATAAAGGGAACAGAGAAAGACACCATATTTTATTCAGATTACTCAACCATTCATTAAGTGTCCAACTGGGGCATTATTCTAGGCATCAGCCCCCAACGGGGTTTCAAACATGTTTCCAGAAGAGGAGGGAGAACCTAGCGAGGAGGTAGGGGGAAAGTTAACATGAATTAAGCTAAACTCAAGGACAAAAGATAAAACATCTTCTTGCAAGAGAGTAACCAATGATCACTCAACACACCCCAGAGTCAGTCTATCTAATTCTGAATGAAGAACAAGATCGAAGAGGAACACTTGTTCAAAGTAGCCACATCAGCATGTACGTCTACCTCTCTTCTCTCCAAAGGTTCTGTTGAAATGACAAAAATAAACACATAATAGTACTAGAAAACAATAAAGAATGTAATCAACAGATGAAAAATGTGGACAGATTTATAATGTCGAGAAATTCCTGGGATCAAATAGACAGAGAAGCCACAGCAGAGAAAACATCTGTCAAACCATCTGTCCATACCACAGGGGAGTACAGTTCCTCTCAAGGGGCGCCCTGGAGATGGCCCAAACTCAAAGTGACTAAATACAATGAGTCACAGAAGCCAATAGGGGTAACCATCAAGGTAATTAATTTAAGAACTACATGCGGAATAGCTGCCCAGGTTGACCCCTCCCCATTGCCTGCATAGGCAGAGCTATTTATGCCTGCAGGCACAAGCTATAATAATGTTCTCATTATCATAACAAAAGGTGGTCTCCTAGGAAGATTTTTTTTTGAAACATTAGTGTACAACACTGTAAAAGTGATCAGAAGTATAGAATCACACCTCCACAAATGCATGGTAGCCTTCACCAAGGTATCCTAAGCCCTCCACCATAGTCCACTCCCCCCTTCCTTCTTCGTCTCCCCATCCTCCTTCCCATCTGGTAGCCTCAATTGCACAGTCAGTTTTCCAGGGGTTGTTACTTGGTTTCTGTCTCATCCGTTGTGTTGTTTCTCTATATTCCACATATAAGCAATAACAGTATTTGCCTTTTTCCTTCTGACTTATTACACTTAGCATTATTGCCTCCAGTTCCTCCACACTGTCACAAGTGGCAAGAGTTCATCCATTTTTATAGCTGAGTAGTATTCCATTGGGTATATATACACATTTTTCTAATCCCCTATGTCCCTGTGCACTTACATTGTTTCCACAACCAGGCTACTGTAAACAGGGCTTAAAAAAACAGTAATATCTCTTTTTCAAATTAGTGTTTTTGAATTATTTGGGTAAATAGCAAGGAGTGGAATTGCTGCATCATATGGTCTAAATCTATTTTTATTAGTTTGAGAAATTTTCACACTATTTTCCACAGGAAATGGACGAGTCAAAGCAGGTGAACAAAGTTTCATTTTTCTCCACTTACCAACATTTGTTACTTCTGATCTTTTTGAAATAGACTATTCTCACATGTGTAAGATGGTAGCTCATTGTGGTTTTGATTTGCATTTCCCTGATAATAAATGCAAACAATGAGTTAGGAAAGAAAGAAATCAAAAAAACAATCCCATTCACAACTGCAATGAAAAGAATTAAATACCTAGAAATAAACTTAAAGGAAGTAAAGGGTTTATATAATTAAAATTATAAGATATTTTTTAAAAGAAATAGAAGATCATAATAACAATGCAAAGATACTCTCTGTTCATGAATTGGAAGAATTAATGTTGTTAAAATAGTCATCCTACCCAAAACAATATACAGATTCAATGCAACTCCTATCAAGTCTCTCAGGGCATACTTCAAAGAAATAGATCAAAATTCCTGAAATTCATATGGAACCACAAAAGACCCTGAAGAGGAAAGAGGGTAGGTCTTTTGCACTAGTGTTTTGGTGGATGGTGAATAAAGCATCTGCACCTGTACAAATGGCAGTGTAAAAATGTACCCCCAAATGACACTTATGTAAACAACTGATAAATAAAATTTGAGGGAAAAGGAAAAAAAATAAAACAATTCTGATGAAAAGGGGAAGAGTGGTGGTATCACACTCTAAGACTTCAAACTATATTACAAAGCTGTAGCAATTAAAACAGTATAGTACTGGAATAAAAAAAAAAAAGACACACAGACCAATGGAATAAAATTGAGATCCCAGAAACAAACCCACACCTATATGAACAATTAATCTACAACAAAGGAGCCAAGAACATATATTGGCAAAAGGAGATTCTCTTCAACAAATGGTGTTGGGGAAACTGAATGAAACCAGACCACCATCACACACCTTACATAAAAATTAACTGAAAATGGATTTTTAAAAGCCCTTCCAAAAAACATGGCGGCGAACAGACGCTAGGATCAGGCGCTCTCACAAAAAATCAATTTATGGAGAAAAATATCCCTAACTTTGAGAGCTGTCTCAACGAGAACCGGATACCCTACGCAATACAATCGACCCTGGGGGTGCTTTGGACTTAAAAATAAACTGAAGAGTCGGAGTAAAGAGAAGAGAGGGGACATCTAATCCCACACAAAGGAGGAGCAGAGAGGAGAGATGGGCGGACCAGCTTCCCCTGAGAGCCACTGAATACAAGGTTAGAAACTGCGGTGAGGTCGTAGGGCTCCGGCCAGCCGACTGGGAGCACGACCCCCACTCCACCACCCCACGACCCCCCTCTCTTCCCTGTGTGGCAGCCCTGAGGAGCAGGAAAGCGGGAGGGTCACTGTGTCCCATCCCCCACCTGGGGCTAGGTAACATCTCAAAGGGGAGAAAGTCCAAGCAAGAAACCTCCACCACTGGCTGCTAGGTGACAGATTAGCCAGAAAAACCGGTTGGGCTGGAAAACATCCGCAGAGACCACCTCTTTCTGGGCTTTAGAATGCAAATGAATAGGAGGGGAAGGATGGAATTTAAGGACTATTGACTGACAATCCCCAAAACCCCTCCCATACCTGTTGCTGAAAAAAAAAAAATCTCCTGCTGAAAAACTCTCTAACCACACCCTCCCCTGCAAAGTGTCAGCATCTTGGCACACGGAGGGCAGCAAAAAACAAACAAACAAACAAAAAAGACCACAGCAGGTGGTGAACACGGCCCAGCACTCGCCACCCCCTCCAACTTCTAGGCGGCTGCACACTGGTACCCTAGAAACTAGGTGAGGTGAAACGCTGATCAACAGCCACCCACAACCTCCACCCCTGTGCCCCTTCGTGGAGTAGCAGGCCCCAAGCAGCAGAAAGCAAACTAAGAACAGGAGCTCCCAAACCCCCCCCACCAGACATAACCCCAGGGGCAGGAATAGCCCCAGGCAAACATCAGAGGAAAGGGTGGGAGAGGGGAGAAAGAATAGAAACACTCCCAGCAAGGACTAATGACAGCAGCAACAACAAGACAACAACATATGTCACTGGAAAGGAGAGGCTGAACCCCAGCAGGGGACCCAACCAGAAACCCCAGAACCTAAGAGCAAAAGGACTACAGAACTCCAAATTCGCATCTCCCCAATACGTTATTTTCTTTATTACTATTTTTTATTTTTTACTAGTTTATTATTATTATCCCTTTTATTCTCTTTATTATTATTTTATTTTATTTTTTACTATTTTATTATTATTATCCCTCTATTTTTTTTTTAACTTTTAACTTACCTTTTTCTCTTGGTCCTTCATTCCTACTTTTCTTCATCTCCATTCCCCTTTTCTTTCCTCTCCCTGTTTTTTCTTTTTTTTTTCCCTCTTTTCCCCTTCCTCTCTTTTTTCTTTCTCTTTTATACAAACCACCCCTTCATCTTCCCTAATTAAACTCGGAACTGGAAACACCCTGGAGACACGCCACGAGAAACACAAAAATTCAACAAGGAAAAATAAGAAAATCCAGAAGCTATCTAGTCACAGCCAAGGCAACTCAGACACTAGGAAACCACAAACACTCCTGAGCAAGTAAAACCAGGAGTCATGCCCGCCAGCACCAGTGGAAAACTATGAACAGAGCAAAGCAGAAAACCAACAATGGGAAAGAAAAAAGTCACAAATGATCCTCAAAACAATACACCACAAAAATAAAATCCCTCTCCAGATTCCATTAATATGGACATAGAGGATTACATCCACCTAACAGATAAAGACTTCAAAACAGCCATCACAAAAAAATTGATAGAATTAAATGAAAAGAACAAAGAACTGAGGGATATAAACAAAGAACTGAGGAACGACAATGAATCCATAAAGACGAAATTGAAGGAACTGGAAGATTTAAAAGAACTGAAGAACGAGAACGAATCCATAAAGAAGAAATTGAAGGAAATGGAAGATTTAAAAACATTAGTAGAGGAGCTAAAGAAATCCAGAGAAAGCCAAAAAAGTGAATTAAAAGATATGCAGGGAAGAATAAGCACTCTGGAAGATATGATACTAACAGAATCAAGGCAGAAAAGGAAAGAGAAAAACAAAGGAAAAAGAATGAGGAAAAGCTTCGACAACTATCTGACACCATGAAAAAAGGAAACATCAGAATCATAGGAATCCCAGAAGGAGAAGAGAGAGACAAAGGAACAGAGAAACTTCTCAAGGAGATAATTGAAGAGAACTTCCCAAACATGAAAAAGGAAACAAAAATTGACATACAGGAAGCCAAACGATCTCCATATTATTGAAACGAAAGAAAAAAACTGCAAGACATATGATAGCAAAACTATCGAGAATTCAAGACAAGGAAAATATATTGAAAATGATGAGGGCAAAGAAACAAATAACCTATAAAGGAAAGCCAATCAGGCTGACATCAGATTTCTCTGAAGAAACACTACAGGCAAGAATAGATTAGAGGGACATATATAAGACACTACATGCTGACAAAAGTCAACCAAGAATACTCTACCCTGCAAAGCTCTCATTCCTTTATGAAGAAAAATCATGGACCTTCTCTGACAAACAGAAACTACAGAAATTCGTCACTACCAAACCCCCACTCCAAAGAATATTAGAAGAAGTCATGAAGACAAAACCAACAGAAGAAAGACCAGGAAACACAGAATAAGGTAAGAAGTAGAACCATAAAAGAGTAAACAAACAAACAAAAAATATGGGTGACAGTATATCAATATTAACTCTAAATGTAAATGGACTAAACACACCAATTAAAAGACACATCATAGCAAGATGGATCAAAAAACAGAACCCAACCTTCTGCTGTCTACAAGAAACACATTTAATTGAAAAAGATAATCAGAGATTAATAGTTAAAGGATGGAAAACAACCCTACAAGCAAATGGACCAAGAAAGAAGGCAGGAACAGCTATACTTATATCAGATAAAATAGACTTCAAACTTAAGAAGGTAAAAAAAGACAAAGCTGGCCACTTCATCATGATAAAGGGGACAATAAAACAGGAGGATATAACAATCATCAACATATACTCCCCAAATGAAGGAGCACCAAAATATATCAGACAATTA